>UZAF01016230.1:79704-114727 GCA_900617895.1 Haemonchus placei | reverse complement strand
TAAAAAATTCATAACAAAAAAAACAATAGAAATACAAACATAAAATAGAAATAACAGTTGAATACTAGCTCCTGTACGAGGCGGTCGACCAGCTGATCATTCCTGGCTATTTGCCAATCTGCGTATCGATTTTTCACCAGCTTCGCTCCAGTGCGAACGTGGTGAATGACAATTTGAACACGTAGTCAGCCTAACGAGGGGCGGAGGCATCGCGTCCCCCACTGTTCCTGGCCTTATTGTGCCCTATCCAGCCGTTTTCCAACCTAATTCCTGCACAAATGTTATCAAAGGGGGCTCAGAATTCTAACCATGTGCATATCTTCGAAACCATTTAGTCGTTAACAGTGCCTTTAAGCTAGTGAATTGTATAATGAGTTCGACTTCTCATTGTGACTGAGATTATCTTTCCGCTTTCTCGCGGATAAGCTATCGGTCTATTCCCCCTGTCTTCGGGGCCCCTGATCATAGTTAAGAACATCGCAGCATAAAGACAGGACTCTAACAACTATGACTCTCTGTGGGCTATTGCCAATATTCGTACAGACGTCGGAAGAGAGAGTGCGCGTCAGGGAGCGTGTATATGTGCCTTCCTTTTGATGCCGTCCGAGATGGTTATATTCTCGGAAGTAGGATCAACAAAATAACATGAACCGAAAGTCAAAGGTTTCTAAGCTATTTCCCAAGGGCCAATGCGTAACCTCCAGGATAGCACAAGGCACACTGCATAGTCAAAAACCATTTCAATAGATAGGGCATAATAAAGGCAACAGGGCCGGCCTAGCCGACGTATATACCCAAAAGCGGACGACAGTGAACGGCGTTGCAGGGGCCGTAGAGGTTGCGCCAATTTAACGAGACGCACACATTGCACGCAGGCAACTTACTCAAGCCAGCTGCACGCAATGACACACAAACATTTGGACAGTTCGTCCGAGTACCGCTTCCGTGCAACTTTTGTTGTCTCATTCTCAACCGACCCCTGATTCTCTTTTTATGGAGCTTGTATTTTTCTGAAGCTTTGGCACTATTCTGCACAATCGCTTCCATAGCTCGTCTCAAGCTAGATATCCCAAAATAAGCATGCCTCGAAAGGCCCAGTTCACGATAATAATGGTTCCTACGATTTCGCCCAGTGGCCACCAAGATTAACTCTAAGGACGCTGTCAAGAGGGAAAAGTCAATAAATAAGGCATAATATGAGCTCCATTACTGGATTCGACAACGTCCACGTTGGTCAATGATATGCCGCACTACTTTCGAGGCGATACAGGTTAGGCTATTCGCACCAGAACCCTCACGTTCAGCATGCAATCATCTAATCGCCGGGTGGTGAGGCGATGTTTAACTCTTATTCTCTATTATCCTTTTTGATGTTGCGGTAATTTTTCTCGTTTTCAACTCCAAGGAGACGGTAAAGATTGGTTATTCTTGTTACATTTTGGAAGAGATTTTCGCCTACTGTAGATAGCTGTACGCAATGACGCACATTGTGCAGCTCGCCCAAACGCCTCCGCCTTCTCTTTTAAATTTTTCAAAGTTAAAATCCGAACTAAACCCAAAATTAACGTGAATTGTGCCTGTGAGGAAAGGCTGTTCTGTAGTATCTAAGACGGTACGTAGGTCCGATATGTTGATATAGGATATGTCAGCTCGGTCATTCCGGGGAGTATTCCTCTTGGAAAGAGAAAAAGTTTGGGATGTTTCTTAAACGTTCAATGGTAAGTACTTCTCCGAATGTATCAGATACGCTTAACCAGGTCAAGAAGCCAATATGAATGGTAAATCCACGGACTTAAACAGGGGAACGAGCTGTACGTTGAGCATCCCAGAACATCGTGGACGTGGTGCAAGAACAAAACTGGCGGTCGGTTGCGCACTTAGCTTTTGAACTTCACGGCAAACTTATGGATAATACGATTAAATGAATACATCATATAGATAGGGAAACTAGATGAATGTCTATAAATTGAGGATGATTTTGACTGTATTTCCTGTCATTACAGAACGTTCACGGCATGGGTCAAATGGTTGGAACTGTTTGTCGCGCTTTTCCACGTATTGCATCGTATCGTGAGGAAGCTTAGAAAGATAGTGATCGAAGACTGAGGGTGCAATGCCCAGTGCAACAACCGAAACCAGCTGTTCAACGCCATGAGACAGCTGACAAAGACATACCGTGCCTTCTAAGCTCTACGGATTTGAGTTTTTTGATAGTCGCCAGAATGTTTATGTGTACAAGCCCACCGCGGTGAAGGAAAAGCAAAAGTTGTGCGAAAACTCCTCTCATCCATGTGAACATACTCACCTTTCGGACACGTCCCTTTACATGGCTCACACCTTCTCGAATCCTTTGTCATATCATGATGCGATCCTTCCGAACAATGACGAACACAAGCGTCCCGTTCGACCAGAAGTTCTTCTGAAAAACAAAATTCAGACGATCACTGAGCCTCTCTCGTAACGCTTATTGAAAACTGGTTTTGCATTTGTAAGGATCCCCTATCTTTTACAAGCCGGACTGCTCAACTTGCGCCAAGCTCCCGTTTCCCTGTAGCTCAAGCAAAAGATTCCGGTTATCCTACTTTATATAATTCGCTAAGTGTGTGTGTGTGTGTGTCGGTGTGTGTGTGTGTGTGAGTGAGTGTGTCTCGGTGTGTGTTTGACCGGAAATTCATAACTCCTGTTCCCGTGGACCTAGAAAGCTCAAATTTGGCAAGAGTGCAAGGGCAGCATGGGAACACTTATGGCAGGTGGCAGGACCGGACTCCGCCCACAGGAGGCGGGGCGTGCGCGATAGAAATTTTCTACCGTAAATTCATAACTCCTGTACCAGTGGACCCAAAGCGTTCCACCTCGGTAGGAGTACAGGGGACAGCATGTGAACACCTATGGCAGGTGACAGGACCAGACTCCGCCCACCGGGGGCGGGGCGTGCGCGATAGAAATTTTATGTCGCAAATTGATAACTCTTGTTCCCGTGGACCTGGGAAGGTTAAATTTGACAGGAGTACAGGGGGCGGCGTGGAAACACTTATGGGAGGTAGCCAGATCGAACTCTGCCCACAGGGGGCGGGGCGTGCGCAATAGTAGTTTTAGGCTACAAGTTCGTAGCTCCTGTTTACGTGGTCCCAGCGCGTTGAAATTTGGTAGGAGTACAGGGAGCAGGATAGACTGGACACTGATGGTAGGTGATAAGCGGTGATAATATTATAATTTAAAGGAGTTGATAAAGAGCCTTGAAGGGCGAGAACCACAGGAACCGTTACTTACTTCCTGTCAACGGCAGCGCTTTGGCATTTCGGAAAACTGTTAGAGACTGATAGAAACTGATAGGAGGCGAGAGCCGATAAGTCTACAACGTCTTTCATACTATTATAACAACTGAGCATTCCAGTAGGTAGTGCAGGATGTGAAGGGACCGAAGTTAAGTAAGAAGTGATAGCGACAGATAATAACAAGCGAGCAAGCGTTGCAAACCCCTTCGTGTCTACAGTGGAACTTTTTGAAAGACGCAATGTAGGATGTGACGTGGCCTTAGAGAGCAAAAGGGTATTTATGATCAAACACTGACTCTTTAATGCTGTAAATGCTGTAATAGCGACCGATCAAAGACATTTCTTCATAACGAAATGAGAATTTTGTTCATTTCTTGCTATTAAACTACGACCGTTACGCCGTAAGCTTTGTGACACAATGAAGTACCACGATTCCTTTTTGTTTTGTGACATATCATTTGTGACTAAACATCTGACCGTTAATGATTTGGGATTCCCAAATAATGAAAAATCCGTGGAGAAAATGTTCCATTGACAACGGCAACTGTGATA
Source organism: Haemonchus placei (assembly GCA_900617895.1). Classification (NCBI taxonomy): domain Eukaryota; kingdom Metazoa; phylum Nematoda; class Chromadorea; order Rhabditida; family Trichostrongylidae; genus Haemonchus; species Haemonchus placei. The sequence continues at coordinate 110,900 of UZAF01016230.1, read as the reverse complement.
GGCGTTATTATCCATTTCTGGGTAACATTCAAGACATTCGTTGTCAATCAGTTAAGCCATCAAAGTGACACAATTTCGAGATGAAGAGCAAACAATACAGAAAAATCGCTCCTAATTCACAGGTAATGCTGAGGGTGTAGAGCTTTCAAAGAAGAAGGTGAATCCGAAGTGTTACTTACGCATAGCAAATTTCTTGCAGGAAGGAAAAGCGCCCGGCGAAGCCGGGCGACACCGTGAGAAGGAGGGAAGCTCAGCGCTAGCCGGGCGGCCCGACTGCTAATTCAGAATGGTAGAAGTTGAAGCACTAAGAAGAAAAGGAGTGTAAATTAGGAAAAGTGGAAGACATAACAACCGAAAAATATTCCGTTGTCCTTTCGAACTCAGACGAATCATGCTTTTATTTAAGTTGGAGTTTACGGTTAACCCTCTAATCGTCTTCAGGTATTGAATTACTTTCCAGCCACGAAATCTCTTGAGACGAGTTCTCCCAATCACGCGGGCATTGCAAATTCGACAAGGGGGTACACGCAAATTGCTTGTTTTGCAAAATTCTATCTTCGCCTTGAATCTTAACAATGGCTAACCATCAAGTATTCAATGCTTTCAATGCTTTTCTTTGATGGATCTACTGGCGCCCTACCTTTCTTTAAATTGAGCACTCTGGTCAGACAACTAAAGCCTCAAATGATATTTACCTAGGTTGTGAATAATGATTGTAACATCATCGGAAGACTATATAAATGATCACTCTTATCTCATGTACATAAATCATGGGCCGAAGTTCTCACATTGTTGAAGCCAAGTAGGTTTTGGGACAATTGATTTAGAATGAGGAATGCACTGTTCTTATTAGGTCGCAAACTTATGCTCGCGTAAACTGATGGCAAGAAATGAAAAACCCCATCCTCCTTATACGGTTAAGATTTTGATCGCTCGTCACTTTAGTGCCTTTCATATGTATCACCAACTACCATTCCGTATAAGCCAAGCCTACGAGATATCGAAATTTCAAGGCTACAGTAATGGCCAGAATTATATGTAAAGACGAATCGGAATGTCAAGACTACAGTAATGGCCAGAATTTTATGTAAAGACGACTTCATGGGTGTTCCTTGTTTTCATGAATAGTTTCTAAAGCTGTTCCTACAGGTAGTACTACTCGTGAGAAACTGAAATTGTTTCCTTTCCTTCTCAGGTCTTTAGTTCACGGCAAAAATTTTCGTGTCTTTTCCCACGACCTTTCATCTTTACTGCACTGTATTTTATTTGGCATATGGATAAAACGTTCGTAGCATGGACCATATCAGCTGATGTTTGCAATGCCATTATATGATGAGGTGAACAAGTAATGAAACAAGCCAAACTAGCACGACTTTTTCACATTGCTGGATCAACATTGAGTATTTTTCTGAAAAAAAGTTTCAGCAAGCGGAGTAGTTGCAGCAGCGCCGCATCCAGAAATAAATCGGATGACCTCAAGAGCTACCGACAGAAACATCCTCCGATTGAGTCGAGGCGATCCCAGGCTTACCTCCACCTTCACCAATCATCCCATATTTCGGCAGTGATCCTTCTTCTGTGGCTACATTTTTTCGTTTAGCTTCCACCTCCCTCAAACTATTAGCTTGATTGAAATTGTTGTAGCACGTATGATGTTCAACCATTTTCATCATTCTTTAAAACGACCTGAGAAGGTTAGAGTATCTGCACGATGACTGTCTAAGGGAGCGTCTAGTTAGTCCTACAGACCTATCTACAACCCTTATCTACAAACCTCTATTAAAGAGCTAGTGTCCAGTGAATCGGATCACCTACTCATTCTAGTGCACTGTTTCACATCCTTTCATCCTATTCAATCTCAACAAACCTGTTGGCTGAAAATCTTCATTGAAAAGTTCTCTCTCTCTCTGAGACTGAGACTATCTAATATAGGTAATGCACCAGCCATCACCATCCCAGATCACTATCTTCGCTTGTCTCCAGTTCCCATTGTCCACGACATCGCCCCTTCAGCAAGTCTTCATTTTTGGCCATTAACATGATATCATTTCAGTACGGCTTAATCGTTGAATGTCGGGTATTTTCATAATTTAGAATCGCTCGCTATGTCTAATGTTCGACATTCTCACACTCCCTCGTTCTGAAACGTTGTTACATCACTCAGGTGCTTCCCTTGAGGAGACGGGCGTTAGGAACGATTTTGGGTAATCGATTTGCCGCACGCGGCTGTCGCGGAAGACTCATTCGCGGCTTTATTGCGGCTCTGGCATTCTTCATACAGCTCAATCGATATGCGATCATTATTTTATGCATAATTCTACTATTAGTACTTTTGTTCTTGTATTTCTTACCTACTGCTGCATCCTGCTACATTCCTTCGCGCGCGACGCCCCTCTCACCGCGACGCGACCATTTCGTTCCTAACGCACCACACCCCTTCTCTTGCGAATTGTATGCATGCACAATGTACAAAAAATGATCTTCCATAAATAAAAACTGACATGCTTTGTGGGTTTTATGCTGTAGCAAACATGAACATACTGATACCTTCTGATGTTAAGATATGTACAAAACTTGCAAATGTATCGTAGAACTCACTGGGACACTCCTCTACGCAATATCTGTCGTAGATAAAGCGACCGTTCGGGTTCGGAACAAGCATACCCTTTTTGTTGTCATGTACCATCCTTGGCGGGCATTGATGTACACATACACCATCCAGGCTCAGCTCTCGACACGCCTAAGCAAAGAAATACCTTCATCAAGATTTTTCCATTGTGTTCTATGACTGAAAGTATTGCAAGCCATCATCAGACTGTTGCTCTGCCAGTCTTCAATAGTATTCACTCACCACGCACTGATCAGCACCGCGTCCCATGCAGCCACCTGTGCAAGCCTCGTGACAGCACTCATACTCGGTCGAATTTGGTGGTAGGAAGCATTGTCGTGAGGAACATCGATCACCACACACTGATCGGTACACTAAATAGTAATTGGTACTCGGGAAGAAGCCGATGACAAGCAGTCCTTGTCCTGTGAGTGCGACTTTGGCAGTGATCTAATAATCGTGACGTACCCTCTTGGCAGTACTTGGCCTTTCCACTCCAGCAATGCTCACAGTTGGTGCACTTAATCAATATAGGATTACACTGCCGGAAGGCTGAGTCAGACGTGATCAGACGGTTTTCCGCGTCGTCTTCGAGCAGCTGGAAAGAATGGGTTCTGATAAATTCCTACAATATTTGAAGAAAAGGGTCCTGAGTGGCTTTTATTTGGGGCAAAATCTGCTTGAAAATGCTTGCACACAACTTTTTCATGATGCGAAAGTATTAATGCTGCAAAAGAGCAGATGAGTCTCAGCGTATAAAACTGCTTGGAAACGGCGTACTAAAATCGAATGGTTAGGAACAGGAGCCTCTGGAGGAACCACTTCAGATGGTAGAGAGGCACGCGATTGAGAACGAATCAGTTTATCAAGGTTTTCACTTCATAAGCGGAAGTAAAGCTAATGATGAACCTTGTAGTATCGCTAAATATAAAGTGCAGTAAGACTGAAATGAGGAGAGGACATGTGATAATGGATGGAAGCTGCTAGAAGTTGTGGAATACACTGCAGCGCGGCAAAACCACAAAAATCAAAATAAAGTAAAAACCCTCAGACCCAAGGAGATCGAGTAGGAGTGGATCTCTCAATATGAGATATGAAAAAATCATGAATTATTTTTAATAGCTTACTTCATTCCAATTGACTTTCGATTGCAAATAACACAAGAACGTGCTGTTCTCAATGCGGACATTCCCTTTGTGAATGGCTGAAATGATAGAAAATCAGATATGTTTAAGAGAACTTGTTAGTAGAAGTTTCGGCGGAAGTAGCAGTAGATTTCCTTACCTCGCAATTTAGGCATCCGTAACTCTTTCAGTTCAAGATTACTACTCAATGTGAGCGCACTGTTGTCATCCAGTAAATCATCACCCCATATGATCTTGAGATTAGGGAAGTCGATACTTCGTATATCCACATTGTATATCAGAAGATATCCTTTAATCTGAAATATGGTTCAACTGAATCAATCACTAACCACTATGTTCTTGAAACTTTCCTAGCCGGTACATGTAGCAGTTCGGTGTTTGGGCCCTTCAAAACAGTCGAGAGATTTTCGATTCGATAAAAGTAACCTCTATCCTTTACTGTTAGTGTAACTTCTTATATATTTATCTACTTTCAACTCCCGGAGCCCTAATCTCCTAGGTCAGCCAAGCCTTCAACTCTTAAGGGCAGCTATTTGGTAACAAACCCGTCTGGGAAGATAAAACCACAGGCTTGTAGAGGGTGTCCCAAAATTATGGGCGCCAATTCATGTTTCATGGCTATGTATTATTTAAAGCTTCTCAGCTGAGAATGACCATGGAATATTTAGTATGCACGTTTGCTAACATCTTGTGCTACAACATGGTATAATCACGTTTCAAAATATCCCCATGAGCGTGGGTAGAGGCTAAAAGTTTGCTTCCGAACTGTTGCACGCAGGTATCCTCCTTCATTCCTTCCCAACCGTTCTCCATTCTTGCTTTCTAGGACTCCACAGAGGGGCTGCAAACTCGTCAGGTCCTCTTCAGGGTCCATACGGATGAAACAAGTAAATTATGATCTGTATCCAGGATGACCGTTCCTCTTTGCTAGTGAAATCGGGCAGCTTGCGTGGGCACCGCTCTCGGGCGAGCTTACATCTGTGGACTGGAATACCGTCCTGCTGGGAGGGCTGCTTCAGAAAGCGGAGTCGGATCAGTGCTTCATCACGCGCATCGGGACGCCCTCTGATTATAGGCTCTTATCGAATTTCACGCCGGTATCGACGAAACCACGACCGTCCTAACCTTGCCAGTGACTCACTCAAAAAACATCATTTTGCAGTTCTTATTGCATCTTCTTTGTGAGAGATTGCACGTTCGATGTCACAGCCAGGACGTGATCGTTTTATTCAAAGAGAAATGATTTTTTTTGTATCACTTTTTTTAGTTGGAGGAAACGATGAAGGGTTGCGGGTCACCACTCAAGTGAGTTAGCAACTTTCTGCAATTTTTTGCCCTGCAAGCAACTTTCTGCAATTTTTTACCCTGCACTGTCTGTTGAGCTCGGGTGTGTGTCAAGTCGTGCGTCCGAGGGGGCGCGCGGCAAATTGCGCGGCGAAGTTCGTGGCGAATTTGGATGGCTCTGGCGCCTACCATTGGGCCCAAAACTGTAGTAGGGTAAATCAGTGAGGTCAGCTGATCCTACTATTCTACTGTACTTCAAAATTGGGCCCAAATAATAGGCGCTAAAGTCGTCAGAATGGGTATGAATTTCGCCGCGCCAATTGCCGCGCGCACACTCGGGACGCACGACTTGAATGTCCCCCGTTGAGCTCACAATCGAAGCGACATTACTACTCACGGTAGAGACGGCAATCAAGCTTTTGCTTAACGATCCGCCCCACCGACAATCTCAACAAGACCTGCTCCGTTGTCGACTTTTCAATTGGTCACCCAGAATTACGGTCGACTCGCAAACGGACCATTTCAAAAATTGCTATCTTCGGAAACACTAGCCATTCTACCACTTCCTGGTTTGTCTTAGATAGAATCTTCTTCTCTGTATCGTTTAATAGCCTTGTGAACGGATATCATAGGAATCGCGCGAAATTTCATAATGTATTTCCGCCTCTCGCATGCCAATAACTGCAAGTGGTATCCAATAAGCCCCCGCCATCTCAAAGATATAAGAGTTTCACTTCATTAAGCATGCATACTGCGACAAAACCTATTTATGCAACTAATGAAAAGCGGGCGAAGTGAATTTGACAAATTACTCCTATCTTATAAGTTCCTGAACTTTGGCGCCCATAATTTTGGGCACCTTGTACACCGGCTGGCCACCGCATATCGATGGCCACATACTCATTAAACCACAACCACTGCGAATCTCAATGGAGTACGAATAAGGAGTCCCGGAGATATCACATCACGAACCATGTTTACAATACTAATGGCTTCTACTCGGTTCCAAGGTGCAATATTTATATCGAAATCAGTCGGATTGCACAGCTAACGCAAGGCTTCCCTGCTCCTCATGACAGAGTTGTAATAATCGGCGAACCGGCACACCTCTTTGAAACAAATGATACTTTTCTGAACAGGAATTTTGACACATGACTGACACGGCAGGGCAAACGGTACTCAGCTATGCCGATGTCTATGCCTATGATTAGCAGTCTCGATTCGTTGCTTGTCATCAAAAGCAACCACGTTTTCAAGGTTTGATTGTTAGGCAACCGTAGGGTAATTAAAGGTACTTGCAAATGGTGGCGAATGATAATAATACCATTCCGACGTATCGCCATTGATTGATTTTTCCTTTCTCAGCAGATATATCAACAGTTGAGAATCTCAGATTATTGGCATTCTTAAACGTTTTGCCAGGAATGAAAACGAAGAAGAAAACGACAATCGTGATCCTTCATTGAGTCACAGACCTTACTGAGTAACGGCGTAGTTTGTTAACAACAAATGAACCACATTTTTATCTCCTCAGAATGTACATATTGCCTTAGAACGGTCTACCACTGCGCTTGCTCGTCTTGAATGAAACATTTCAAACAGTCAAAGCTAGATCATACATAGCAGAGGCGTTAGGATTTGATTGATAAACGGCTGTTGCTCTCTAGGTCCCCTCATCGGCTCTTATCAGTTGTTATCAGTTCCTGTCATAGAGTACCTACGAAATCGTCACATCCTACATCACCTATTCAAATGCCAGGTTCCACTATCAACTCAAAAGGAGCTACAAATCTATTGGCTCTAGCCTTCTATGGCACTTTGTCAGCACTTATCGTTTGTAAGCAGCCCTTGTCACCAATCACCTACGGTCCCTTTACATCTCACACCACCTGCTTAAGTGCCGAACCTTCACTGTTAATACATGTACATTGTGGACCTAGCGGCTCACACCTTTTATTGCTTGTTATCAGCCTCTAACAGTTGTTATCAGTTTCTATCATCTAACCTCCTTGGTCACTTCCTATACCACACAACCTGCCAAAGTGCCAACGCTCCACCTTTAACGCGAGAGTAACGAAATGTTGCCTTCTGAGACCTCTTACCAGGTCCTATCAGTTGTGAAACTTCTTATTAACTGCTATCAGCGTTCCATCCTGCCGCTTATGTCCCTCCCTAATTCGAGTTGTTCAGCTCAGGAGGATAGAAATGGTGAATTGCCATTCAAAACAAGAAGCGACACACACACCGACAAACTCGCAGGCACGCTTAGCGAATTATATATAGTACAATCACTAGAAAGCTCAAGGTGTTACTTACTCTTTTTCAGTCGTTTGCACTGGTACTTATTGTAAGTCTTATGAAAAAACAGCTGCGCATACTTTGATGCATACGCCTGGCTCTACCCATGTTTTCTGTTAGAGGTATTCAATACCGGCTTGCTCAAGCTATCATCAGAAACATTTTTACTCACAGAACATACGAGTTTTGGTTGAAGCAAGTAAGATGTGAATGATCGAAATACTTTTGTGCCGTACGAGGACTGATAGTCGCCTGTGGCGACAGCGAATTTTCTCCGCTCATGGCGTGGAACCCTGGCCTCTGAAGAAGACGACTGCGTCGAAGTGTTAAGCCATTGACTGAATAAGTTGTTCCACCTAACAACCTCGTGCGGCACAAAAGTATTTCAATCATAAACAACTATGGCGAGACTAAGATGTAAAGGTTTAGCGGGTCCTAACTCGCGCATAGTGAAAATACAATTGAAGGTACAAGTGCTCATATCAATTCGAGCAACTGTGAAGGTGTGGAGGGATTATTTGAACCCTGTTGTGAATTGAAATTTGCATGCATGTTTCATGCGAACTCATAGAATTTCATAGGTAAGCATCCCATGTCCCCTCCTTCGGCTTATTAGTTAAAATAAATCACGTGCACATAAATTTTGTTAATTGAGCAGAAAACAACATTATATAACCATGAAGCATATACATAAAAGCAACATACGAAAAGCCCAACTTTTCTCGCATTCACGACCGACTGCCAGCTTTGACGAAGAAAATAAATTTCTGGGAAAAAGACATGCCGCCTGGTGAATCTACTTCATTGTGAAACATTCGTTGGGAGTCCGCTTCTGCCCGAGCGTGCTACCCTACTAATCCGACAACAGCAGTCGAGGACTGCATGACTCTTTCAATTGGATTTGGTCTCTTCTTTGAATTTAGCCGAGTATAGTCAAATACCTAAATCCAGGAGTTATTTCTTTGCCCAGCGAGCTGCTGTAATTACTGCTTACTTCGGAGATCTCACGACAAGTTTGACGACCTATACCGAAGCGTGTTGAGCGGAAAGGCAGATGAATCTCTTACTACATGAACTAACGCTCTTTCCCGCTAGCCGGTATGCTGGGTATATACTAAACGAAGGGCTCGATATGAGAAAATGAGCCCAGGTTCATTGTTACTACTTTACCATTACCTCAATTTTACTTTCAATGTACTTGTTACTATAGCTTCGATACACACTGCAACATTCACATTACCTCTTGGATGTGTTCGAATATCTTCAGCTTCTTGCTGAAATCGGCATCGGTCCAATTTGTCAGAGTCGTCTTCGTCAAATGGGTGATTTCCACGTTACCGTACACCCGCGTGCAGTTTTCATACATCGTTGTGAGATCTTGGATACGGTTCTCAGAGCCGGCCAAGGAACGCCCATTGCTGGTACCGGAACAGACTGAAACAATGTGATTTCCAGAAAAGTCACCTCTGTAAATAAAAACATACAAATTAGACTGATGTTACGAACTTTCTGGTTGACTAATACGTAATTTCTAGGGAACGTAGGTGAAGGAAGGGAGTTGTGAACCCAGATCTCTTCAGTAATGAAGATTTCGGCTGAATAGAACGTTACCGTATATGCGTTTGAGTGCATGTGTTGGTATGAGGTTAATTCTGTTGGAACTCTTCGCTTGAATCACTTCTGCGCAGTTTACAAGCAAATGGGTCAAGAAAAATGGGATAAAGTTGACTTTTCTAGGCACTCTACCGAATACTTTTAGGCTTTGATGCTTTAGCTCCATCTTACCGACACATATGAGTATTTGGTGAAATAGAGAAGCATTGGATGGCAGATGACAAAAAAAGCTTGCTCCTGACTGATTTGGAAACCAGTTCCCTAGGTTTATTGCTTCACCTGAGCGCATAGCGAAAACATTTGTGTTATCGACGCCCATGACTCCTGCCCTACTCGGCCGCAAAGACCCCGATATCAGTATTTATTGATCGACAGCTGAAAAACTCACAACACTCAGAGTTCGATTGACGGATCGACTGACATCCTGATGACCTCCAGTAGTGTCTGGTCGGTACTGTAGCCCGTAGAAATAATGACAGTAGCAGAACGACCGCTACCGTATTCGTGTGCATAAGATTGCTCGCGTCGCAAACCGTTGATAAACGCCTGTCCTAGAGGCGGGGCCGGAAAGCAATTTTGCTAACGGCCCGAGGCACCGCCGAAATGAATTAGGCCATCTATAGCGAGGTGTAATTAAATAATTCGACACCCAACCAACCTATTAGTTGGAACACCACTTTGTTTCAAAGCTGTGGAACTGAGCTTTTGCATATGGTTTTATAGCCATCTGGTGCAAAGAACATTGTGGATCAGCGCTTTTCTCTCTTGAACAGGGTAGACTGACTGATAAACTTCAGCACATTTTGGGATCTGGCTTTCTATAAATGGCTTGGTCGGATTCACTGGAGGGCTTATCAGAAGGTGGACACACTGTGCAGTCCAGCTCGCAAGGTTTCTTGGTCTAGTGAATATTAAATCTTATTCCTGCTCGAACCAGTACGTTGGAAGAGTTTTTACACGGTGATGTTTGACTTTCGTCCACACAATTGTCACCACAGGTCCTTAGGTCCGAGGAGGTTTAAAGGATGGTTGTGGCGGAACCAGGAGCAACAATATGAGGATTGGTAGAATAATAGAAATGTTTTTTTAAAGACGGCGTTTATGAGTACAGTAAGCTACCCAAGTAGGGGCTTTTTGAGTGCGAATGCCGAACAGCACGCGAGATGTAGCGTCCGGGATCTGAGCGTTTTGACTACCCGAGATAGAATAGGCCTGTGGAACTGGCTTCTATTCATCCTACCTATTTAGATGAAAGAAAATGTTCCTTTTCTGGTGGTTTGTCTGGTGGAGAGGAAAACTATAAATATTGCTCCACTGGTTTGTTACACTTATTGAATGTTGTTTTTATAAACAACTTACTATCAGCGGTGAAAAAAACAGACAAAGTGGCAGAATAACGCTGAAATCTTCTTCAAGTTTGCTTGAAAGATTTCCATCGCACTATTTCATTTGCGCTGTTAGCGGCTCAGGGTGGCGGCTCACATGAGATGTGAACAGAGGATCTAAGCTTCATCATTTTTGAAGCATTCGGGAGTGTGACTACTCTTGGCGAATGAGTTGCAGTTGCGCCACTGACATCTTTAGAAGTCGTTTGCATTGGTTGCTATCATAATCCGCGATTTGGTCCGCTAGCGAGCGAGCGATTGGGGCGGCGGTTGCCCCTTGTTCACAACTGAGTCTTGGTCGGTACCGCCGGACGAGTAGTCCCCGGCTGACTCGCGCGCTCGCTCGCTCGCTCGCGGACTATGAAACCGGCCATTCAGTCATGGTACATAGTATGTGATGCAGGGTAGCAGCAAAAAACTAAGGTCTTGTACATAGAATAACATTGTCTAGTTATTATTTTTTGATCTAGGAGAAATACTTAGCAGACCAACATAAGTGATAAAATGATGCCCCGTATCATTTTAATAAGTGCGGTTGCTATTGAGATCCTTCCACTATTCTGTAATGTATGGTGCCTTTCGAAGGGGTGAACTACAATTGAGTCCAACAGCCCATGTAACATGCTCATGAATGTTTTCGAGTATTCTGCCTCAAGGCAGCGCAGGGTTCGAAAAATAAAAAGAAAAAAAAAAGATTTGCATTGTAATCGTTCAGTGGATCGCGATCGACTTTTTGGACATAGCGTGGAACCTGTGTGTTACTTGGTTTGTACCTTTTCAAGACTATGCAACTTTATTAGACTTTCACTTCCGCCACTTTCCCTTCATCTGGGTCTGGAAAAATCGAAAAAAAAACTAATAGTGGTTTCCATCCACAAGGTCAAACCAATTCCCAGACAATTCGTCAGACAGCAGACTCCCGAACGTGAGTGGTTACATAGCTTACCTGGATTTTGGCATTGTTAAAGCCTGATCACCGCCCAAGGCGTGCGAGAGGTGGCTATTGCGTGCAGAGCAAGCCTTTCCATGACTATTTATTTGCTCTTAACCTAACCTTAATTTGAAAGCTGTAGAGGTTGAGGAAGAGTTTGAGGTCAGAGGTCACGGTCACACATTCTTTGCTTCGGTTAGTTTACGAATCTTTTTGCATCGAAAACACCTCAGGTGTCTTCCGTTCTACGATCCCATTCAGTGTGTGAAAGGATGGTCAGTGGGAGTTGTCATCACCAAAGAGGGCGGTCTCTTCCGAGCACATGTTTACAGCCGCAGGAATGACATCGAATTTGATAGATGACCACTAGTCTCATGCAGCTACTTTTTCGATGGACACAACGCAATATTTAGAGCCACAAAAAATGTATTAGTGCTTTTGCAAACCAGCTGTTGCTGATTATTTTAGGGTTATCTTCACAATCTTGTCGTGTTCTTCTAAAACACATCCGGTCAAACTGGCTCGGAATGCTCTTCCAGTTTCACAGTAAACGATTGGCAAGCAAAACACTGCCTTACTTATGGATGCCTGGCTCGGAATTGCCACGAGGTTTGCAAACTACGTTGTGATCCCAGTGACAAGCAGTGTTCCTGTTCTATTTAATACTTGCATCCATGCCCTGCAGTTGGGCGGAGGTGGTATTATTTAAAGGCACCGCTAGCAAAAAATGTAGTTTACCCTTTTTTGGCGGGAATTGATAGAACTACTCTAGAATAAAGCGATAACAGCGAAAAAACCGCAAAAAAAGACAAACAAAAAGAATTACAAAGGGTCAAAAAAAGAGCTGGAAAGGGGGTTGGACGAGTTTCACATTGAAATAACGGTGGCTAGGGGGTGTTCGGCCAAATTGGCAAGATGCCAGACCAGAGACGCAGTGTGTTGTCTGCAATAACAGACAACACATTGCGTCTCTGGCAATTTGCCAAATTGCAGTTTAGGGTGGGTCCTGACGCGATTACATGACGCTGTGTCGTCTCGACACTCGTCTGACATGACATCAGTCGAGAGGCGGAGATGCGAATTACGTCAACAACGGAGCTGCCACTACGCCCTGGACGTCGAGATTGGGAGAGTGAGAGGGTCCCTTCAACAACCCATGGGGGCCGCTGAGTATTAATAAGGTAAGATCTCAATAACTTTTAGTCGTGAATGGTGCCTTTAAGTGGCCTGGAGTATCTCACACGCACGGTCAGGGGTTTGTATCCCGGACTGATATCCGTCTGGGCCAACCGAGCCTGCCATCCCTCCGGGGTCCATCATTTGGTAGCAGACTCGTCTGGGAGGGTAAAAGCACTGACTTGTACATCGGCTGGCCGACTCGTCTGGGAGGGTAAAAGCACTGACTTGTACATCGGCTGGCCACTGTCAGTAGGCCACATACCTATTCATTACGCCACTACGATTCTGAATGGAGGTCGAGGGCGGGGCGCGTCCCTCAGACGGGATTGATTAACGCCAAAATCTTATCCTTCATCCTTTTGTGCCCTGCAGTTCCAACAAGAAACCTTGTCAAAGGAGACCTTGATGGCTACTTTGAACATATTGTTGTTGACCTTCCTGGTTGGGCAGAATGGTAATGAATAAGAATATTCTCAATGCTAAGATTCCAGTTTCATTTCGATGAAAGCTGTTGCCTTCGACAACTGTAGCTAGACATCAGTGAATGACAACCACTCAGGTTTTTCCTGTAAGAATTACTTGAGCTGTTCTGTTTGTTCACTGAGAACAAGGTATGTGTTCGTTCCGCTCAACTTTTTTCTAGTGGCATATTATTGCTACTCAAGTGGCCAGGTACGTATTGATAAGTTCGTTCTACTACAACGTTAAGGAAATATAGAATTTAATCTACGGCCCTCCCGAGTTTACTGACTTTGACACTGGCAGATCATCCGGGCTTAGGGCTGCGGATGTATGCGTACGGTTCATAGTTGAGCGCGAGGTTGATAAAAACGTGATATATGGGCACAGCAGGGGGCCACTTTTCAGACGATTCTTCGTGGGGCTCTGCAGGAAAGCGCCTTTCCCACGCCTTGCCAAGCTTTGGTTGGCTTCAATATTGCCTGATATTCCCTTTTATCGTAGTCCTACAATGTTGTGCCCTCAAGGTGTCACAGCAATATTGCTTTATGAAGCACGTGTGAGATGACCACAAATTCCGGTTCTCTAAGGCTCGTTCCACCGCTACACCGTTCACACCCTCAGGGCTACCTATCGTTTAAGCGTAATTATGCATAGCGCTAATAAAATTACTGTGATACTTAACGTAATGCTATAGTTGTAAGGAGGCATGAACGGAACAAAGTCTAATTTTTGGAAGCACGAAGCATTACACCAATTCCTGGACTTCAATGTTGGGAAGACGTTCAAAGGCACATATTGAGCTGACATGGGACACGTAACAAAGACTGTGGCTCCTACGAAAACCGCCCTCGGCCTCTAGTCCCCTACCAAGCCTGCCTTTCATTCAAGCATTACTTAATATTTATCAGCACCGCTTTTTGAGGACCTGCTTTCCCCGAACAGCCTGGACCGAGGACTGAAGACACTTCACCAACAAGAGAGGGTGGAGACGAAGCATGGACAACAGAGGAAGGACATATGGGGAACATCACAGGCCTTTTGACCAAGGAAGAACTTCGTGAAACTCACCACCAGCATCACCTAGGCTCCCTGAATTGACGAAAAAGTGAGAGTATGATATATTCGCAAAAAGGAAGGGTGGACTTACAGCTTCTAAGTCGTGGGAATTCACGTCTCTTATCGGCTTCACTAGATCGTAGCAATAAAATAATAGATAGTATGAGAAACTGACGCAATTTTCGCGTCATAGCCCAAGAAACGGAATCTGAAACGAATTCGTCAAGTAGTCTTCCAAGCTGACCAGTATTCAGTGCTCATAATAATTGAGAAAAACAAAATACTCAATACAAAGCTGAAAAACGTGAGAAGATAATTCTGTTAGGTATGATAATTGAAAGGAATTCTTAGAAACATCAAGTTGACCGCTTTGCTCGCTGACATTCATGGTATAATGGCAACACTACCGATTTCCGATCGCGATAAATAGCCTGTCATCGCACGTATCTATGGAACTTTTGCCTACGATTGTTCGTCTCCGAGTTTGCTGAACTTTTTTGCAAAGATTTTTTACATCCTCTATAGCCATTACCCGAAAACCCGAGCTCCCTGGACAGGTCATCCCGAATAGACACCCACAGAGCACAATGAGCTGAGGAAAATAGATATAAAAGGCCGTCCTATGAAAAACGTGCACCCAAAGCCTGGAAGAATTTGAAAGCTAAAGAATATACTATTTGTTTTATGCCCGAATATGCTTTTCTATGTGGGAGTTTCTACAAAAAAAAAATAGGGATCCTGAGCAAAAAATTCTCTAAAAGTGGGAAACTTAAAGGGTTTTGGGTTTTGAACTAATGTAAATGTTGGCTCTGGTTTGTTGCTCTCCATGAGTTCTTATCAGTTGGGCAGCAAGAGTTAATTTGTTCCCGGTGTTGGCGCCTGTCCATCATGAGCGACAAAACAGATTTGATGATATTTGATTAGAACTTTTATCAGGTTGTGAAAACATTGATCCAAGAGTAGTTCCAATTGCTGATGAGGTACGTGTGAGATGTCCAAAAGTACAGACCATGAGTCATCGACTTTCTGCTCGGACAGGTAGACAACAAAGCAACAAGGTGGAAAGTGAAATAAGGGCCGACTGAACGGGCCCGCTGGTAAAAATAAGTTCCTAATGAGCTCACATGTGAGGCATGGGACTTTTTGCATGACAAGAGCATCTCAAAAGCTGAGTCGCAATTTTCCAACGTAACGTAGGATTCTAGGGTAAGTGGGAAAGCTAACTATAGTGGGCGTCACGTTGAAGAGTAGATATTCCAGGTAAACGGTAATGGAAGCGGCAGAAAGCTTAAATGAGTTATATATTCACCAAATATGTACAATACACATAAAACACAGTGTAGATACAGTAAGTGAGAATATTTTTGAGCAAAGTCCAGTGCAGCGAAAAAAGAAAGAAAAACTGCGAGTCTAGAAAGCAAAAAGTTGTATAAAAGCATAGGCACACAGCTAGGTTTACTTGTCTCCATTACCAAGTACAACACTTTATCACGCTTTTTTATTTCGCTTTTCATATCTCTCCAGAATCGTCTCTATGAATATTAGGAAGGAGAGCGGGTCTTTGTTTTTCAAAGCATCCGACGTTGTACGGACCTTTGTAATTAACAGCAGTGAATGAATTTGTTAAGGATTCTCCCACCAAAATCGAGAACCACGTGAAGTGGGAAAGTCCATGGAATTATCGTTCTCCAACCGTTCCATATTTCTTGAAGTCTAGAGCATAACTAAGTAAGCGAAAACCTCGCAGTGAACTGGAAATTTTTGTTTGGTAGGCTGACAAATGATTTTCAAAGTTATCGATACCGATTGAAAAGCAAGATTAGAAGATCATTTCATCTTGATTCACAGCAATATTCAACTGCTAAGATCCAAAAATCAGTACGAATGTTCAAATGGAACGTGTAAGTTCAGGGGTTGCACGCAAAGAAACATGGCAAGGTCATCGGTCCAACTTGGTGCTGGTTTCAGTGGCGCCTAGATAAGGTCTCCGCTGTCACCACAACTCGGACAACAGACCCTCCCGTCAATAAGCTGAATCTTCCGGAACTTTTAGTAGTTGTTGGGGATCCTTGGAGAAAATGTAACACAGGCTGTGTAAAACAAATATATAAGTTTTATTCACCGATAGAGAAGAATAAATGGAAGACCTGAGGAAAACGCTGGAAGATAACGACTTCGATTTAGGGAGAAAATGAATTCCTTGTTTTCCTTTGGGGCTATATATGTGATTCAGAGGTGTAACGATACTGATTTGGCAAATTTTACTATTCCATCCGATCGTCTCGCATTTAGCCCTTTGATTTTAATGTGGGGGCCGAGAACGTTGTTAATAACTGCGGAAAAGGTTCTAATTGAACATTTGCATGACTTGCAACTCCCGAAATGGCATAGCTTTGGACGGTAGGATGTCGTATGATGGCTTGAAATTGAAAGATGCAAGCCATTAACCAAAATAATAACTTGAGATGTGAAGGAAATATGGAATATGAATGAAGTATGGGCCTCGCATGAATATTAATCACCTAGATAGTGGAACTTCATTGATGCCTCAACATTTCGGATGATCTTTAGAAAATTGTCGAGCTAAGTATTCAAAGTCGTTAGTAAGAGTTTTCAACGAAAGAGGAAGTGGGATGAAGCCATTGTCATTGGCTGGAAGTGATCGATATGAAGTATTTATACATAAAAACTTAGACATACATCGAATATAAAGTCTGCCAAAAAGAGGAGGTGCCTTCAGGTACCTGATTGAATGCTTCAGAAGCGACAGTTAATGAAAGACAATCCGATTGCTGTAGGTTACCCTAATTTATAGGTTATTTGGATTTTTCAAAAATTATGATCATCGAATTGACTCAAGCTGGATTAACAGACGCAAAGGTACTAAGGGACACTTCATAGGATTTTTAGACTTCTTTAAAGTCATGGTAGAATGCTCAGGGGTACATTTTCTTCTGAAAAAGTCTAAAGAGCAGAAATACTGCGGAGGAGAGGAGAACATTACCCGTCTGAGTCTGAAAGACGTTTCATCTTGGAAGAGCGTTGGCTAGGTGATACCGCTCCTTTGTAAGAATGCAGGTAATTGTGGTCTCCCTTCAGCATCGCTCAGATACTGCTTGGTAGTGAGAATCACACCTTCACATTAACGACTCCCTGCCTAGGCAGCTCTAACTATGCAGCTATCACATGGAAGGATGAGGGGTCATGGATCCCCCACTCTTTATTGTCTCATAGCTTCGATGGGTTCAAAGGAACTATTCAGCTATTGGCCTACAGGAAGATGAGCAATAGAATCTCGGATTGATCTTAGCTACTTCATCGAGGCAATACAGTAATCGACGGTTGCTCCAGCTTATTGCAGATTCAAAACTGCACTGTCATTGCGACGCAGTTTTTGACTACAAAAATTACAACCCGGTAGGATTGAAAGAACTTCAGAAAAGGGGTGATGTGGTTTTTTTTTTTCATGTCAAGTTCAAACCTTATTTGACGTTGGCGACGCTAATAAGGTGGTGTGAAAAGTTTAGGGTGCGCGTCTCTGACGGCACATATTGAGGAGATTAAGGTGTGGAATAGAAGGTGATTGGAGGCTCAAGGTCAGGCGAAGGAACGACGAACACTGCCGATCGCACAATCGCCGGAAGTCTTAGGTAACATTGTCAGGAAGGGGAAATGTCATGCAATACCTCGCAATGCGAACCATTCGCAAGCGTATACGGTAAAAGCGATCATTATGGTGATAGAACCTCCAGCAAGATGTACACTAAAATTCGCATTTCATTATCAAGTCGTAACGTAATCGGTTTATATAGTAACAAAGGATATATAGCTCTCTAACCGTTCACCTTCTCAGAACAAATGATACATTTTGACTTGATCTTTTGTTAACTGCTGTTACTTCGCAGCCCTTTGGAAGTCTAACATATTTCTAAACACAATTTTTCCGGANTCATGCAATACCTCGCAATGCGAACCATTCGCAAGCGTATACGGTAAAAGCGATCATTATGGTGATAGAACCTCCAGCAAGATGTACACTAAACTCCGCATTTCATTATCAAGTCGTAATGTAATCGGTTTATATAGTAACTAAAAGGATATATAGCTCTCTAACCGTTCACCTTCTCAGAACAAATGATACATTTTGACTTGATCTTTTGTTAACTGCTGTTACTTCGCAGCCCTTTGGAAGTCTAACATATTTCTAAACACAATTTTTCCGGACGGGAAATGCCTAAAATCGTGCGTCCGCTCCAACTTTGACCCAGGCGACGAAGTAAGAGAGCATGGCATAAGCATAGTAGCGTAAATAACTTCAATAAGGGAGGCGCTTAGGCTCACAATTGCGAAGTATGGCGCTGTCATTCTTGATCCTCATAATACCCATCCATGATGGATCGAATTTTCTTTGTGCTGAGCACCCTGGATGGCCCACCGAAATCTTAAATAGTAGTGAATATGTTCGCGACTGATCTGGTAACAACAGAAGTCATTGGACATGACTCTTTTGAGATTCGCTGACATCGGAATAGAATGGAAGTAGCCCAGAAGCAGTTTGAAGAGTGACCGCAAACCGTGATGCGAGGAGGTTGCAACTATGTAATATGTACCAAAAATACAAATTTGTCTCTTTATAAGACACTTAATCTACTCTACCATCTCGTCTTATCGTATAAGATAGACTAACTGTTAAAGCTACACCGAAACCACAAAGCTGAACGGCTCTTGCCTTCGCCAAGGTTTCTTCCAATCTTTATCAGCTCTTTTCGCTCCATGTAATTTGTTACCTGGATCCAATTAGGCCCTTTATCGTACAATGAAATACAACGATTCCGTTGACAATGCTAATGTTGCCATCGTCCAAAATTTCAAAGTTCAGGGTCGAAACGAAGGGCGCAGTGGACCTAATGGGAAGTGCCTGCAATAGTTCCTTATCACGTCTAATGTTGCCAATCACCGATTGTCCGCAATCCACGATCTTGGCCCCTTCCGCAACAACCGCTCTTGTCTCTCCTGTCTGTTGTTCCCACTTTCTATCACCAAGTATCTACGATACCGTCACATTCCCTACCTCCCCTAAAATCTAGTACATAGAATGCAAATCAAAGGGTAAAAGCGATTTCGTCTTTTAAAGCTCGATATTAGTCCCTATCAATTATTATCACTTCCTGTCGCCTAAAGTCAATGTCGTGCTC
Organism: Haemonchus placei; assembly: GCA_900617895.1. NCBI lineage: Eukaryota > Metazoa > Nematoda > Chromadorea > Rhabditida > Trichostrongylidae > Haemonchus > Haemonchus placei. The sequence continues at coordinate 91,743 of UZAF01016230.1, read as the reverse complement.
TGACTTTACACCTTCCATGTTCGAACACCCTAGATCAACGGGGAACAGCAGTATGAATCTCCTGCCAGACGCCGCAAACACACTCCGTGATTAGGAACTACCAGCCGACTCCAGCACCAGTCCAGATTTTTTATAGAATGTTTTGGAAGTTGCATATACGGGCATTGACCACATGTATGGTCATAACATGAAGACATGCGTGTTCTACTTCCTCATTCTGAAACTTGTAAGCCAAAAAAAGTTGAGCGAAGGTAAGCTTTCATCTGGCCAACCGACCGCGATCATGTCATGTCATCTCCGGATACGGGGCGCGCATGCAACTGAGTTTTTGTAAAATTTACGTCAAATATTTTCCGAGCACATTAATATTGTATATACATACTTGTATAACAGAATTCTTCAGGAGAGCCTCTCCCCACCTTGATAGGGCAGATTTCACCCATAATGAGCAAAAAGAAGTTAGCCGAACGAGGAACGTGGTGATTGACAAGATTTTATGGGGTCCTAAGTCTGGGAGTTTTCATTTTTACATTTCCTCCCCAATCTAATAGTAAGTATCTGTCGTTACACAATGACATTTCTCGCCATTAAGAATCAAATGATCAAACTGACAGCTGTATATATGGATATCACACCTGATAAGCAGTTTATGATGAAAATTGGTAAGAAAAAAGGTGGTACAACAGAACGGAACCATTGCTTCTGATCATAATCACGATTAAAATGCATGTGGGACTTCTATTGACGCTTTATGCTTGACGAAATTCAAAAGAGCAGCGGAAAAGTTTAAATAGAAGGTCGTTCGTTCAACCGAAACTTTTAGTCCCGCGGCATGCACGACCTGCATTTCCGGTTTATCCCCAGCCTGAAGGTAGGATATGACGAAGCATGCCCTTTTCAAACGGAGGTTTTTCCTTAGGTACCCTACGCGCTCGGATCGTGTTGCTCATCATTTGTGCTTTACAAAACAAAGAAAGGAGGTGTACTATAAGCCTTCAGGGAATTTGTGCTTTACGTTGACTTTCAGGGCATTTAAGAAGTAAGGTGGATTGTCAGAAGACTCAATCACTTTTTCCATCTATAGAAAAAAAGAAGTGATGTATCACTCGATCCAGACCTCCTGTGAAGATTTTACCGTTGAGGGTCCAACAAGCCCTGCTTATTTTTGAGGTACTGATTTCTTCGTGAGAATTCATAGTTCTCCACCGAGCAATTGCGAAAGGCAAAAGAATTTCTACGAATAAGGAAGGGAAACTTGTAGAACGTCGTTCGTTCTTGCTAAGCGACTACTGCGTGGTTGTGGAGTTCAGCCCAACATTCACATTTGAAATAAAAATATGGGATGAAATAAAATATAAATAATAAAAATATGCGAAAAAATATGCTCGAGTTGAAGGCCTGTGTTTATTTTGAGGTTTATTTAGAAGTACAGAAAATAGGAAGAAAATTTCATGCTCTGAAAGAAGAACCAATTTTGAAAAAAAAAATGTCAGAGTTATTGGTTAACCCAACGGGTGAAATGGCCAGAACAGGTAATGGACTGTAACGGTCGAATCCTTGTGATGAGAAAAAGAGTTGAATAAACTGCCGGCTCAGCTGATTTCGTCGACCCAGACCGCCACTTCGCAATTCAGAAAACCTAACGGAGACGAGCAGTAAAACGTATCATCTTAGAGGAAAATGTAACAACCTTTAGATCAACAAGGTACCTTCGGAAATGGCTTCACACGACCTTTGATCCTTGTTGAAGGATCCTTTGTTAGAAAAAGACCGACATTTTTCATGCAGCAACCTAATAAAACACTGCCACTTGACGTAGCAGCGATTGCATGAAAAAAATATCAAGAGCGAAAGAGATTGGCGTGATAAAAGTTAAGAACATTAGAAAAATAGGGCCTATTCGGATGAGAGGTTGAAGAACCCAGCAACTAGCTGCTGAGTACTGCCGGCTTCAGTTGAAGCCATGTTTCTCCAACAGTTGTAAAATAAAAAGGAGGCGAAAACTAGTAAGAAGGGAATAGCTCGGGGAAAAGGATGGATTTTCAATGCAAAGCCTGGGAAAGAACGTTGAGAGGTACAACGGAAAGATGCCTTCTCATCGCAATGCATGCGTTATGGCCTGATTACGCATCACATCGCAGCATCTTATTCACTTGGCCGTACCATTCAGATGGAGGGGTGATCGAAAATAGCGAGGCCCTATAGGAGATATAACAAGCGGAAGAACAAAACTAATTCATTCATCTTCAACCCTACAGTAAACTGATCGAGCGAATCGATAATGATGGCAGTTGACATGTTCGCAGCTTTGCGATAAGCTATCAGTCAGTCACCCACTTGCTGAATACGTGCTGTGGACGTTAAGCTGCTTATTCGTTTCCATTGGCTTGAAATAAAGCAACCCTTTGACAGAAATTTTTATTTATCGATTTATTCCATTAGGGAAAGTATTCATAACCAGTAGCAGTAGCTGAAGAAATTTTTCGAACTGTTCGTGCATCTGACAAGACCCCACAGAGGTAACCTCTCCCTTGTGCCGGACCTTCATTTTGCGTTGGATCTTGGTTCCAAATCTAATGAAAGAAGGGTAGGGGGGGNGGGGGGGGGGGGGGGGGGTCTGGATAGGGAGAGAGAGACAGATCAGAGTGAAGAGGAGGGAGAAGCAGTGGGTCACCCTGGTTTCGGGTAAGTTAACATAGCGGAGCTTCACTAGTGGTCTTTTACTTGGAGTTTTAGGGTCTATAAGAAGTCGAGAGGTATGCAAAGCATTCACGTGATCCATCCATTCCTGTGGAATTCCATTACCACCGGCATACCGCTGTGATTAAAAAGTTGAACAAGTCGTTGCGATTTCACAGCACGTTGAGTTGCGGGGAACGACAAAGACCTTCTCAAGGAGACAACGCTGTCCCACTAACAGTAAGCCTGAACATTTCATACTCAACAATGGGTCGGGACCCCTTCCCCGCCTTTACTTGGAACACTATCGAGGAGAAGTGGACAGAGACTAGTTTGAACTACCAAGGCTGACTTATAGTGAACATCGATTCTGTAATTATCAATGATGTTTTTATCAAAAGTTAGGCGATCAAACACCAACAGTGCAAAAGATTAATCTGAACTTGTGCCTCTCGTAGCAAAAGTAATAACTCAATTTTAGAAAAATACGATCTTTCGTTTTTATTTGTAGATATCCCAGCTGAAAAGCTTCCATTAACTTCAGACTTCCCGGTTTACATTAGCCACCTTTTGGTGAGCTTCCCGAAATCGAACAAAACTGTGAACTACTCCAATGGATTCTTTGAAAAACTCCCCTCTTTTTTCAACTCAGCTCACTCACTACCTGTGAGATCCACGGAAGCAGCTCATTTTCTTTAACGAAAAATTCACTTTGAGAAGCTGAAGAGCGGCTAGCTGTTGCGGTGGTACTGAAATGCTGGTCGTAGTCCCACCAGAAACGTACGGATCTTTGAGAGTATGCTGCGGCCTGCTTCTTATCTCCAAGTGTTCAATGACTAATGCCATTAAAAATTAACGATATTGAAATGGCATACTGATCGAAATGTTCAGAGAATCCGAGGAAAGAAGTACGATGAATCATTTGTTACAGCTTCTTGAGGCGAACTAAACACAGAGTGCTCCTTCAGCATGTCTGTCTGTCTGTCTGTCTGTCTGTCTGTTTGTCTGTCTGTTTGTTTGTTTGTTTGTTCTTCTGCCTGCCTGTTACGACAATCGTGCTTTGCATCCAAGGAAAAGCGAGCGCTTTCACAGTTAGGTACTGCAAACTGTGAAAGCTCGCTCAAGAAGGTTCTACAGCGTAGAAAAAAGAGCTGTGTAAAAACTATAAAGAGAGATAAAAGTTAGGCTTTACCAGTACATGGGGCGTGCACAGAGGTGAGCCTGTCAAGGTCAAAAAATCACACCCGTGTTTGAAAAATTTGAGATCCTAGAAAAGAAGGTTAGTGGAGACTATTAAGGGAATGGAATGTTATCAGTCAGGGTAGTTTTGATGGTAAGCAGGGCGCGTGTCAATGTGAGAAGAGGTAAAATTAAGGGCTTTCGGCCATATTCAGAAAAATTGTACGGTGCGGAAAAATTTGAGAGAGACAACCAGGAGAAAGGAAGTTGAATGGTTGGGTAGGGGAGGTGCGTGGGTGGGGCTGAGACCAAGAATCAAATCTTTATTCAAGAACGTTGTAGAGCAAGGAAAACGTCTACTTGAAATGGGAAAAACGAAAAGTGCGAGTGTTCATGATGAACCGAATGTGGCAGTCCCGGGAAGCATGAGGTAAACAGTCAAAACAATGCTACAATGCCTTTGAGAGGAGGGGTTAGTAGAAATCAGCGGACCAGTGGGTAATTGCTCTCCCTGGACGGGACGTGTAGCGGACTATGATTCGTCAAGAAGTCGAAAGTATGTACATGGTAAGGCTCTGTGACAGATTGACCATTTAAGGGAGGAGTCGGGTTTAAATACCTATAGAGTTGTCCAGCGCCATAGTCAGAGGTCGTAGTAGGGTTCAAAGATGACCTGGCCGCTGGAAACGCAGCGGATAGCATAAAAANAAAAACGTAAATCTTTCCGATAAATATGTAAGTGATCCAGACTAAGCTCAACTATTTTGAGCTGGCGGAATATCGTACTGACTACGCAAAAATTTCGGGCATTAGAAGCCTTGGAGAATGAAGAGTTCCGAGGTGAGTTCTGTCAAAACGGGCAAGACTACCAGGAAACGAGGTAGTCTAGTCAAGCTCAAGGTTTGACAAAAGTGATAAAGCATGAATCTTGGCTCTGTGTGTTGACTGATATTAATACGAAGGCTCCGAGCTTTATTGGTAGAAAGATTTACCTCTGTAAACACTTGTTGAGCACACGATGCTCAGGTAACCCGAACGAAACAACTTCATCCTGGGAAAAATCACTTTTTCAAAATTCTGAAAAACGCTTTAACACAGCGGATTCTACCCGTTCCAAAATCAAGTAGACGTTCTGAATGACTAACTTAAAAAAATATTTTTACCAAAAATATGCATCATTGTTGTTAGTTGGAGCGATCGAGCTACAATAGTCATTTTCCTTATCCTTTTAAAATCTATGTTACCGGAACCAATACTACCTGCAGCTCGCAATGACTTCTCAGCATGCTCTTTTTATTCCTGAAGGTGCTTGCTCTGACAGATAGCATATGCTCATGGGTAGTAGACAAGTGCGTAAAAATGAAAACTTCTGGAAACCTTATAGTCATTTTCAGCATTGCCTTCAGCACCTTGGCGTTAGGGGAGTAGCACTTAAGCAGCAACCCTACTAGAGATAACAGAAACTTGGAAACTTGTTCATCCGGCTACACCAGTGTTGAGGATGATGGTTGGTTGATAGGAAACCATTACATTCAGCCGTGCTAGTAAGTAAGGATAGCCCTGCTATTACTATGCAGTGAGGATGTTTTTAGTCTTTATGTGTGGAAAGATTAACGTTGATTTTATGTTCTCTCTTCTGATTCTCTTCCCAGAGCGTTCCCAAATTTCTACTGGTACAGCGCCGAATTTTGTCATGAATAGGTTGAGCCAACACAATTCATAGTGTTATGCAAACAAACGCAATGGTAGGGGCGATACCATAGGTTTCAACTATGATTGAAATGTACGGTAGCGAATAGCGAATTGGCAAGTAACTAGAAAGTGCCCCTAGTAGACATGTCCTTTGACTTGCTACAGTAGCTGTTCAAGAAACATTTGTGTACACTCTCCATCCATTCCTCCCCCACCATCTCTTTTATCCATACAACGTTGAACAAATTCAGCAAAATCTAAGAGGACATCCAGCACTATGGGCTCTATCAAGTGACAGGTAAGTAGATTTTACTTTAAAAGGGGCATTAAGCAAAGGCTCGGAAAGTGAAGCGTGAAGTGAAGTGAAATATGATTTCAACTGATATTCTGCGAGGTGAAAATTAATGAAGAAAGGTTACAATAGTCATCAAATTCCGAAAGATCACTTCATTTCGAAACATCAGACTCTTCAAGACTTTAAAACTTTGAGGAAATGAGAGGCCCAGTTCTTACTATAGGAACTATCTGGTGCAGAGTCCAATCAGAATCTTGACGGTAAGATGGTTTACAATGTAATGATCCTTATGAAAAGATCCTAAACAACAAACTATTTTCCTATCAAGTTCGTCGCTGTTGGATCGTTGTAAAACTTGTAAGTAAAAGAGGAAGCTGAGCAATTGGATGAGGTCAGAGAGTGTGAAATATGTGAGCATTCCAGGCTATCGTCGTCTAATGCTTTCCCGGCTATCTTCTTGCTACATAAATCGACGGCTGACGTATTCATAAAAACAATCTCGCGAATGGCGAATGAGGAAGGATCTTCATTCACTTGAGCGGAGCTGTCAGGAAAAAAAGCGAAGAAAAAAATGACAGCAGGAAATAGGGTCGAAGGTGATCAAGGATTGTGCCTTCAGAGCAATCCTTGGAAGGGATAAGTTATGGTAGCAATTAGAATACACAAGGAAATTAACAAAGGATCGGTGGTGGAGAATATCTTTCCGAATAGAAGCTATAGCTTTGTTTGGAAAAAGAAAAATAACAATGATCAGATAATGAAAAGAAAGAGCACTTCGCCTAAACTTAAGCTTATCATAACTTATCACAAAATCCTACCATTAATTAGCTGATGAAAATAATACTTATCATCCAAAACAGTATTCAACTGCAATTTCTAGGTTGTTATGGTTCGTATGATTTGCTTGAAAGAGATTACAGCAGATATTGAATAGCTACATAAATATCAAGCGCTTGCAAAAGCGAAGGACGGCAAAAATGTAGTGGGTGGGCACACAAAACAGTGCTGGTATAACAAGAAATTAACGCGGTATTAATTGTTAATCCTTATCATATATACTAACACTGTATCATAGACGAAGACGGGGATGGGCTCCGGCCATCTGTGCGGGCTTATGCCGTTCTAGCAAGGTGAATGTAATTTCAACGAAGCCTCAGAGGCTAGAAGTACCGAGGTGGGTGAGGTGATTGCCTCCTGCGACAACTGGGAGCTTTTCTATTTCGGTGTTCCTTCCCTCCTTAAGCTTACATGAAAATTTGCATACCCGTGGTATAACGCGGACTAACACGTAACACCGTGTTAATTTCATCTAATACTAACGCTGCTGTGTGTGCCCGAACCCCCCCCCCCCCCCCCCCCCCCTACTCCCCTTACCTATACTTTCACCCCACTCAAAAGGCAACTGAAAAACCGTGCCGCACCTTTGTTGGATTACTCAGATGAAGGCATGATCATCTTGGGAAGCTAAACGTTACACACAACATGTTACAAGCACAAAGAATTAAAATGAAATGATCTGCTCAAGGAGGAGATGATGAAATGGCAGCAACGCTGAAAGACGGAGCAGCGGAGTGAAGCTGCCCCTACAGGTGCGGACACATCGGAAAGAAGTTCAGGTAGCTGCTGACCTGTTCAACAGGTTTAACTTGTCTAGCAACAAGAAAGATTGCCACGCTTGAGTTTCCCAGAAGGGTTCCACACACCATCATTTACCCATATGGGTACGTTCTAAAATTATGGGGCCCCAAAAATGTGCTCTATATTTGAGGAGCATCACAGGTTGCAGCAACAGACCTCTCCCGCTGTTCTTATGTTGCGTGGGCGGTTCCTGCTGGAAATTTCTGAGGGATTGCCTAATTAATCTACCCTGACAATCAGAGCGAGGTTAACAACATTAGCAAGAAAAATTATATTTAGCTCGCCTATGCATGAGCTCCATGGAAACTTTTAGGAATGGAAACTTCTAGTAAAAAAGGAGCGTGAACGATCTCTGCTGAATGTCCATTTTGCCAAAACTCTATCAATATCAGCAAAAAGTAGGGTAGAATAGTGGGACCAAAATCAGTAGCCATTATTTTGAATGGTGAGTATAGGAAGGCTTTAGGCTGAGACTTACGATTCGATCAAGAAGAAAGTTTAGAGTTGACTGGCGCTTCTGTGCGTTAGTGAGGGAGGGGAGGGGTTGCGGTGTGACGAGAAAAACAGTGGGACTGATGGGGTGTGCGCAATCTGCCAGAAAAGCACGTCGTTATAAATGAGGCACTCACGTGAGGTGAGGTGAAGCAAACGACTCCTTTAACTCGCTCGACCTCCAATCTCCCATATGTGCGGCAAGATGCAGGTGTGGATGATACCGTCAATTCATTGGATAATATGGACAAAATTGAAGAGAACTGGTAGTGATTAAGTTGGGACGAGGTCAGGGGCAAGTTTGTTGTCACCTAACTTCGATCTATTATATTACCTTCCAGGGTAACTGCAACTTTCCTTCATATCTCTTTCCAGAGCCTTGTAGTTAGGGATGCAGACAAGATCATAAAAACGTAATTTCAGAAGTACAGCAATTGAAAACCGCCACGATGCATGATGAGCAAGCACTCAATCGGGTGAAATCCATCGCGCCGCTCAATCAGCTGTCATCTTCAACCTGCAAGTCGCATCGAGGTTGAATCTACCGATAGCTACAACTCAGCTGTAGGCCAAACTAATGGCCAAATCTGTAAGTATGTAGGTTGATGAGGTGGCGTAGATGGCTTTAGTGTTTGCAAGCGCCTGCACTCTGATCATCATCACTATTCGGGTGCAATGGAACAGTTGAAAAAAGAAAGAGAAAAGAGTTTCGTTTCTGTGGTAAAGCTTTCGTTGACAGCTATTGGAAAAATGTTCAAGTATCCAGAATGGCTATCGTCAGATCTTCATGAACATCACAGCTTTTTAACAGAAGTAAACTGCTTGACCAAATGAACCCAAAAATTTTTTACTGTAAAGTATTCCTATGATATCTATTTCCAAGGAAAACACATTGACTAATGATGTAGAACGTGAGGCAGACTCAGCAACTCTCTTCGAAGGGACGAATGTCGACCGTCAAGATTCCATCATGGGAGGGCTTGAGTGAATTCGCTTGTCTCCGATGACTTCGACTTGGAACTTGCTCATGGTCCGTCCCGTTTCAATTATCAACTACGTAGAAGTAATGAGCCAAAACTATTTCTCAAAAGTAGAGAGGGCAGCAGTAGACGACGCGGGATGGAGTTCTTAGAAGGACTAGATTTCGAATTCATAAAAGCATTCAGCATACTCATAAGCATGAATTCCTGACCTTTGGCAATAGAACCACTAATTGTCATCATTTTGCCTCTACTCGAAACTAACCTGAAAAAGATTGATCGGTCCTTGAGATAGAATTCTTTAAAACTGAGCGTCAGTTGATTTTTTCCAGAGCTCTGACACCAAATAGGTCAAACTAGAAAATCATTCGAAAACTCGAATCCGCACACCTTTCCGATTTCTCGAGTGGAAAATTTTGAGCTTTCTTCACTTTGTCTTATTGCTGCTTTCAGTTTCATCGCAACCTGAACTGCATTTCCTCTGAACCGGATTGTGATATAACCGTTGAATTGCAACAAGCTTTGAAGGCCCGCATCTTTGGAGTAAACCTCCGTCTCTTGAGCGCATTTTTTGCGAGTACTTTCCGCTGAGTAATACTGCACATCGTCATCATAGCAACCTTGGTTACATGGGGGAGTGAGCTGCTTCAGTCGGAGTGGAGAAAACCTCTCACAACTTTAGCGACAGATGTTCACTTTCTACTTGCTCTCGTCAATTATTGACCTCTTCTCCTTCTTGAGAACGCCTGCCTTTCTAGTTCAGTGCTTTTCGCTCCATGCAACGTACAAACTGAGTCATCCGCTAGAATGATGAAAAGTCATCAGATAAGAGCGCATCTCAAAGACAACAATTGTTAACTTAGCGCCAGAACCCAGACAAATAGCTATTTCAATTTTACAATGGAAAGAAGCTTTAAAAGTGAGAAACATGAAATGAAAAGATCAGCAACCATCCACACAGTGACAAATCAAACCATTAGGACCGAATAGACGAAATGGTATTAAAAAAGGTCAGAAGCTACCATATTCTTTTGGATTAATATGGTACATACAGTATGATGTACGAGTATGCTACATACTCGCCGCAGGTCCGTAATGCCGTCGCACTCTGACGGTAGGAAGAATGACCAAGCCGGATCGTTGAAGGCCGTGAAGACTGTCTGCTGCTAATCTCCGTAATTAGCGATCGTATATATTACTCACGAAGAAATAATGCCACTTCCTAGCGGGTCGACCTCGCAATGAGAAAGTGAAGAGCAGGAGAAAGGCTCATGGATCAGCACTGCAGGTGGTCGTCGGGCAGAAGAAAGACACAACGACATCGTGTGAGGCACAGTGGTTGTCAAACAGAATGCGACAGAGAAAATAAATGGAAATGGATAAAAAATAACTGCAAAGTGCTTTAAATGCTCTTACTACTACAGAGTATCATTCCATGGGAAGTCATAACAGTCTGTGTGATTATTTAGGTGCTTTTACCGGTGAATGCTAACAAATTCTGCCTGAGCTAGTCGGTAAGATTAGGTTAAGGTGCTGTAGGTAAATTGTGCCAGCTGACAAATTACGCTGACATGCTGCATATCTTACGGAAAGAGGAGTTTGTAAATTACGGAATACGGATATTGCAATGACGAGGTTAATGGAAATATAGGAAATCTAGATGACCTATTGCACTCATGTAAGTGATGTAGAATAGAATTTTGTACAGATGCCGAAATAGACCGAAGAAAACCTATGCATTTGGCAAATTGAAATGTGGAGGCGAGGGGAGGGATAGGGCCCCACTTATGGAAGTGACTCAAGCGCAGCCAGTTCTGATTTATGGACTGATGTTTGCCAACACCTTGCCGCCGATTGCTCACGTAAAGTCCTCCTTACCAAAAAAAAGTTTTCAGCGTTGACTGCACACCGCGCTAGAGGTAGAACGGAGTTAAATGAGGACGGCTTATGCCTTTCTCTAACTTACTCAATCTCTGGGAGAGTATGTTGGTGAGCCGTGCTGACGCTGAGGTCATGTGACTCATCACAAAAGAAAAACAAGAACAAGATTAGGCATGAGAAGAAATGGACTAACTGGGCAGGCGGTGGACATTTGAAACCCCACGAAGAGTGAATGCCAAGGCGCAGAAAAAAATCCCCATCTGTAGATGCGAGTTCAACTTCCATGATCTTTTCGAGTGACAACGAGGTAAGCAGTAGCGAAAAGGGTTGTCTGCTCATAGTAATTATTCAGTTAAAGTAATTTAGAAAGAAGCCCCTGTGTGAACAGTGTGTGGTACTGTCGTTTATCACTCGCGACGCTTGAGGCTACTTCTATCATGGCAAAAAGAACCTTCCAGCATTGTGGCTGGAGTACACACCATACATCTAAGATTTGAAAGATTACAGTGGGCGATTACGGGTAAGGAGAGCGATTGTGTGAAAGCGTTTTTGCTCGAATACGAGATCCGCGATTGAAAAGAGTTGATTTCAGCTCAAACAGCCTTCGTCAAATATGCAATAAAATATATTTGTGACGATTAGGGCCAGAATGGTTTTATGTGTGGGGACCTAGAGAATGGAGATGGGTAACTAGTCGGACAGAATTAGCGATCTCCTTGCACTTCACTCCTTCACTTCATCCTACCTATTGTGATGAAAGAAAATGCCCCTTTTTTGGTGGATTGTCTGGTGGAGAGGAAAACTATAAATATTGTTCCACTGGTTTGTTACACTTATCGAATGTTGTTTATATTAGGTTGATGCATCATTATTGCGGATTTTCCCCAGCAAATTTTACTTAAAGAAACTATAGAAATACTAAGCAAAGACATATTCAAATAATTATTCCGGAACTTATTCACCAACTACGTCGAGCACTTTGTCCCATTGATTAGATAGCATGATCCCAAAAGCGAAGAAGTTTTGTTCCTTACGGGTGATCCACGCTTTGACGTTGCCATCAAGTCAGCCAAATCGACGTAACTTCTATTCTCTAGCCATTTTTTCGATGAACGGTTGACGAGATAATCCATAGCAGTTTCTGCTGGTGAATATGGCAGATTTAGGGGCAGATCCCATTTCTTGGTTGACTCTGGCTGATTG
>UZAF01016230.1:45002-76003 GCA_900617895.1 Haemonchus placei | reverse complement strand
ATGGCAATCTCGTCCAACCTCTATTTTCCCTACTTTTGAGGAGCATTATTTTTCTCAAAATCGGCAAATTCTCTCGCTTCTTGACTACCGATCAACTATCCCCAATCTGTACTTCCGCTCGTATAAAAACGGGTACTTCAAATTTATCGTGAACTGTGCCTTTAATATCTTCGCATCGATAAGGTAGGCTAATTACAAGCTACTTGGAATTAATCGATTGCAAGCGAGAGACGGAAGGGCAGAGTAAAGCTTTTTGTTATTCTTATAATGAACGGAAAGTAGACCATTAAACGATCAGAATCAGTCAAAATACCAGAGGGGGTATAAAATCCAGTGTTTCCAAAGAAAGGACTAAAAAATCTTCTGTGTGCGATCCGATTGTGATTCCGGGTGACGGGTGAAAGACGGCAACGAAGCACGGGTTAACGAAATTGTCAATGAGACTGTTTGTTGGGTAGAAGCTTCTTTGCCATTCCTATCGCATGTCGAAATGCCAATTCATCCCCGATCTCAACAGAAAGTGTATCTCCAAAAAATGTAGAAAGTTGCTAATTCACTCGAGTGAACACGCAACCCTTCATCTTTCTCTCTGACGAGAAAATTCTCGCAGCAAAGCTATTCTTACAAATAAAGGGATCGTCTTTAAGATAGAACATCTAGCGTCGAAATCATCGAACATCTAGCGAAAGGTTAGAGCAAGCTCGTCAAAATGATGTTTATTGAGAGAGCCTCTGGCAATGGTAGGACGTCGGTGGTTCCGCCGGAAAACGGTATTTCATTCCACAGAACCAAGAATGGTACTGTTGACAGCTGCCCGACCTCATTAGCATAGGGGAATGGCCATCCTGCTCTCCGAATCCTAGGCACTTCGACCCTCCGTATCGTCTCGGATGAGAAGAAACCTGCGTGGTTTGCATTCCTAGTTTGGACCCCTGGAAAACAAGAGCCATGAATGGCTAGGAAGAAATGGTGGAGGGATACTTTTGTGCAACATGCGAGGAGATCGAGAAGAGACTTTGGCCCTGTATCGGTGTTGATGGGGATATACTTTGAAATGTCATTGTGGCAAAGGTGTCTATAGATCAATTATCATTCTTGGCTTGGAAGCTATGAAGACAACGCCCCGTATTTCTGAGACGCTCTGTGCATGCATTCCCAATAGTAGTCAGTTAAGAGATATGTGTGATATTTTCAGGTATTATACTAAAATCCCAGGCCATGGAGTCGGATATTGGTTTCAATGAACTCATGAGCTTCTGAAGAAGGGTTCAAACAGTCATAGTTGTGAAATTGCTGTACTAACTACAAAAACAGTGGACCGTGCTACCGCTTGACTCAAGGGAAAAGAGTTGGGAGAAGTTGTGGAATTTTTGCATCTGGAACCGTCCATAATCCGAATCTGAAAAACTTCTCACTTCGAGAGTGGTTTCCAGCGCATGACCTCAACGTTGCAGATGTAATGAGATCATTAATTTTCGAAACATTTGTGTACCATGAGCGTATGCGAGCTTTTTGAGGCCCAAGAATATGTGCTTACTCTAAGTCTAATAGTGTGCTATTAGGTGGCTCACTGATGTCTATTTAACGTATGTACACTGGCCACGAACGCTTTGGCAAGAAAGGCCCTCAGATTTTTAGCCATTAATGGTGTTCAGAGGTATAGCAAATGTTACTGGTACTGTTGTCAAAAGTTTCGAGGAACAGTACAACTTATATCACGTGACATTCTATTCGGTGTATTTGAAATCTTGCTTGTTGAATGAGTTGGCTTCTGGTCGCCGCTCACCTGCTCAAGCATCCAAACACGATTTAAGTTGCGAAAAATTCTGAAATTCAAAACCAGGAAGATTTAAACTGAAAATCTTCTTTTTACGATTCTGCTAATTTTTACGCATTCTTTCGATTCCGTTACCACAACATCGATGAAGACCGGCTAACCAGCTCGTCGAAGCTCTTCATGGAAGTGTTAAGTAGAGAAAGACTACAAGTAGCCAAATGACACGTTTCTTCGGAGACCCTTGAGTTGATACACCAGCATGGAGCGAGCTGTAGGCGATCATCAACAAACTTCCGAACTTGTGAAAGTATGCGGAGAAGCGACAAAATAAAATTTGGAAGAGAGAAGGGCAGCAATTATGGACGAAGCCGCCGAGGCCGGAGAGAGCATACGCAAAGTCTACTGAAGCTTCGCCATTTACAAGAATAAGAGATGTGTGGAACAGGAAAAGAGGCCATTGTTTCTCTATGTCGTCTTGAAGGAGCAGTTACTGCATCTTGAAGGGCAGTCGTTAAGTTCATCTGAGACTTCTACTCGAATCTTTCCGACAGTCACGCCTCGCTGCCTACCTCCCATCTTAGGCAACGAATTGTCACCCCTCCACTTTCCGAGAATCGACATGTCACTACGTCGATGGAGAATTGTACGGCTAATAGGATCAAACCAAAACCTTCTAAACGCCCTCCCCTGTTATCGTCGACAGCACCCTGGCTAGGCTCTTCACGCGATAAGTGTATACAAAGTGCCCACTTCAAGGAAAACTAGCAAGACTGTGCTGCTGGATAAGAAGGAAGATCATGATGATATTGGCGACTTTGCCAGTCTGCCTGTTGTCTGCTGTTTGTAATCTACTAACTTTCACATGTCATCTTCAACATGATTGGCAGAATATAAGATGGACGGCCATGCGAACAAGCAAGGTTCCGGAAAAAACTGAGTTTAATCGATCACATCCATACTGCTATAAGACTCATTGAAGTGCTCGGATGCAGGATATCTTTATGTCTGACGTTCATCGAATTGAGAACACCAATGTTACTATCGAGACAGAATCGGTAATTGAAGCAACCATTGTGTTCCTACACAATACACAACGAATTTTCTTGAGCTCTACGACAGCTTCACGGTCGGGATTTCACCATTCTTTTGGGAAATAACTGTCAACTTGAAGAGGGGGGTTCGGTAGTGCGATAACATTTCGCCGAAACTATTCAGAGCTGCTCTAGAGAACATCATGCGTTATTTGGAGTGAGAATACTGGGGAGTGTAGGTCGACTTCCGCTGGCTAGATAGTCTCCGCTTTGCAGACGACATCGTGCTTATAACACCGAACATCGAGCAGGCAAAACATGCTTGCAGAATTTGGCAAAGATTGCACGAAAATGGGCTTCCAACTGAACCTAACGAAAACGATGCTCCTGAGAGACGGATTGGTACCTGACGGTCCTTTCACGCTGGGTGGNCTTCCGCTGGCTAGATAGTCTCCGCTTTGCAGACGACATCGTGCTTATAACACCGAACATCGAGCAGGCAAAACATGCTTGCAGAATTTGGCAAAGATTGCACGAAAATGGGCTTCCAACTAAACCAAACGAAAACGATGCTCCTGAGAGACGGATTGGTACCTGACGGTCCTTTCACGCTGGGTGGGACGAACATCTTTGAATGCTTTCGCTACATGTATCTAGGTCGAGAAGTCAATATGACGAACGACCTAGCTACGGAGCTAAGCAGAAGGAAACGGGCTGCATAGGACGCATTCAGACATTGAAGGAGTAGTGAAGTAGTGAAGAAGACAAAGAACAACTGCGCTCACTTTTTCGACACTGCTGTCCTTCCTGCTTTGACGTACGCCTCGGAGACCTGGACTCTACGAAAGCAGGATGAGCATGCTGTCAGCGTTGCTCAACGCGCTTTGGAAAGGACGATGCTCGGAATTTCCCTATACACGCAAGTGCAGAAGGGAATCCGGAGTTCCGAGCTCCGTCCCCGAACGAAGATCAGGGATGCCGTTGATTACGCCAAGAAATCGAAGATCAGGAGGGCCGGACACGTTATGCGATGTAGTGATGACCGTTGGACCGGGGCAGTTACCGAATGAATCCCTCGGCACGTCAAAACAGTACCAGGATCGCCGCCAGGGAAATGGTCAGACTTCTTCACGAAAGCTCTGAACGAAACGAATGCTATGCCCATTGTCCCCCAAGCGGGAATGGTTCCCTGAACCACCCAGGCCTGCAAAAGGGACGAGTGGATACATTTTTGGGGGCATTCAGAGTTCAACACGTGCACTGTTCCACCAAACGGCCGCCCGAAGGTGTTGCTTACATCGATTTATTCTATTGACATATCTAATAAGACTTCGTTCACGGTTCCCTGGGGACTTGAAAACGCTAAAATTGGCCACGACGAAGAACTGATTTTTGTGACTCGAAATAGCTGCTGTTGATCACTGCTTGCTCATAACCACTGCCTTATACCCTGCGCTCTCGCACTTTGGGCTATGGAAGCAGAGCGCTGCGGAACGGCCCTTTCCAACTAAATTTTCGTCGGTTTTTCCACTGGAATTTGGTAAAGTGCAGGTATGTAATACAATTAGGGTTTGATTTGTTTGTGAGGGGCAGCCATTGCCCTTTAGATTACGAACATACCTTTAGCACACACAATGAAAGATAGTGTGCCCTAGCGCAGATTCTCTGTACCAATCGCGACAGTCTCAAATTTTCGAGTTGTCATCCTGCTGCTGTTTCTTAAAAGCTGCTGAGAAACGAAACTTATCAGATATTATTTATATCATGTTAAAATAACCTTTGGAGCTCCAGTTGGAGGGACTCTTTTTCTCCTCCTTTTTTCTTTTCTCTCTTTGAATTGGAGCATTTTTCATCCTAAAGGTTTTTTGTTCTATCCATCATTATTGGGCTTATTAATCCTCAATTTATTGAAGAATGGGCATACTGCCGATTCTTTACCGGGTTGAGTGTTTTTCTGATTAGCGAAATCAGTTGCTCGGTGTAACCTCTTCCCTTATTCTCTTTCATTTTGTAGTAATTGTACATTCCTGACTGGTTGCTTCTGGTTCTCGCTCATAAACCATCAGAAAAATGCCCGACCATCTTGGAGCCGATATGCGAAAACAAAAGAAAGACATCGACGCTGAGGATGACAAGCCTTTCCAAGGTATATTGGGGGAAATGATGGCTGTTTATTCAATTGTCGGTTTTATTTTCGCTTAGTTGCCTTATATCTCGCATATTTCAGCGCTAGATGAAGGTGATATAGCAGTATTGAAGCGTTACGGACAGGGACCATATGCCGAACAACTTAAGCAACTGGAGACTGACATCGAAGAATGTGTGAAGAAGGTTTGTATGAACATTATGCATTCGCTAGGTTTCAATATTTATCACTTAAAGCTTTGCAAGATTCCTTGTTTGATGGGATTCTGTGGATTTCTCCACGATGTGTTTTTATTCTTTTTACATGTACTTTACTAGCGCCGTTTTGAGAACATGGCACTTATCTTTCAGTTTAGCTTTTCCAATCGCCTCACCTGAACTCTCATCCCGAATTCTTGCCACACAAAATTCCACTATCAGCACGCCATGCTAACTTTTCTTAACCCCTACACTCATACTGTTCCTTAAACATATGGCTCTTCACGAAGCTGATAGGATAACGAGTCGGTTTTGGGGTCTCTGTCTGTAAAGTTTGTTCAATTTGCATCGAAGATAATGAGTTTTTTCAGGGACGTGAGTTATTGGATTCCCCTTCCCCCTTACCGTAGTTTGTTTACACCTTATGTGTTGAATGTTATTTTGTACAAAATATAAATTTAATCCGTAGTTATAGGTCAACGAACTCTCTGGAGTGAAGGAATCCGACACCGGTCTGGCTCCGCCAGCATTATGGGATATTGCAGCAGATAAGCAGGCGATGCAGCAAGAGCAACCGCTTCAAGTTGGTGACTCCCCTTTGTATAATGTAGGCGATAAGTCTCTTCCTTTGTAGGTTGCTCGATGCACGAAAATAATCACAGGCGAGGGTCATGATCCTAGATACATGATCAACGTCAAACAGTTCGCCAAGTTTGTTGTGGATCTCGCGGATACAGTAGCTCCAACAGATATCGAGGTACTGTTGAACAAGCTGTGTTAACTTCAGTTTCGATTCATTGTATGTTTTCTATAATGTTGCCTTTGATTATCTGATTTCTTTGAACCGCTATTGGTATAAAACATTATGTTATCAATTAAGGAGGGCATGAGGGTTGGAGTGGATCGCAATAAATACCAAATTCATCTGCCACTTCCGGCAAAAATCGACCCAACAGTAACCATGATGCAGGTGCGGTGTCATTACTTTCCGGCTTTGTTGTTGTAGCAAGGTGGCTCTTCACTGCCGTGTATTAAGGTAGAGGAGAAGCCCGATGTCACTTACGCAGATGTTGGCGGGTGCAAAGACCAGATTGAGAAGCTCCGAGAAGTTGTCGAAACTCCTCTTTTACATGTGTGTTTACCCTTCATTCTGTTTTCAAACAGCACTTTTGGGTCATTACCAAATGACCAATTTTTACAGCCAGAGCGCTTCGTGAATCTTGGAATTGAACCACCCAAAGGAGTCTTGCTATACGGTCCTCCAGGAACTGGTAAAACGCTATGTGCCCGTGCAGTGGCTAACAGGTTGGCTCATATCATTTTTTATTATGATTGTTTCAAAAGGAATGACGTCACTGAGTTTTTTGTGGGCTGAGTAGGAGGCGCATGATTTCTCAAATAGTATTTTGTTGGGGTAGCCCAAAAAATGGTATTTCAAAATGAAATTGGTTCTCAAGCTCTTCTATGCACCAGTACCAATTTGAAGAAAACGAATGAAAGAAGTACTTTCTGTATTATTTTGCAGGACGGATGCGTGCTTTATTCGGGTGATCGGGTCTGAATTGGTGCAAAAATATGTCGGAGAAGGAGCTCGTATGGTTAGAGAATTATTCGAAATGGCCAGATCTAAGAAGGCATGCCTAATCTTCTTCGATGAGATTGACGCAGTTGGAGGAGCTCGGTATGTTGTTTATTAGTGAAGTAGAGCATAGTAAGCATTTTGTAATGTTCCATATATTGTTGGCTTCTAATCCTTATGTGATGATGCATCCATTTACTGAGAACCAAACTTTCTTCATCTTCTTATATCCCTACATTTCTATACTGGCATTTTTGTGGAAATGTTAAAGGCTGCACGGCAAAGCAAGCAACAGTGGCCGTTGTTTATGTGGGTTTTGATCAGGCATTGAGGTGTAGTGGTGCTAATGGCATTGTTACCACACATAGGTTTCTAAATTAAATCTCTAGTCTACCTTGATTCGTCTCAGTCGCTGTCGTCGCAGTGAAAGTGCTATATTCACTATAGAGTCTGAGTGCTGCACTATTTTGAAATCAGCAAGCCCTTACGTAAGATCAAATAGGCGGTAAAACACCACTTTTATTTTGTATTATTTCGTAATTAAATGTTTGGAAGTATCTCAAACCGGAATTCGTCAACGTCAACAACCGCCCTTAAACTACCTTGTAGTAACTACTACAATTTACTCGGTTGACTCTGTTAACACAACCTTCGCCAAAAGAATTAGAAAGAGTGGTAAAAGAAAACGATTCGCAGCTTTTCTTTACAGTTTTGATGATGGCCAAGGAGGTGACAACGAAGTGCAACGTACAATGCTGGAGCTTATTAATCAACTCGATGGCTTCGATCCACGAGGAAATATAAAGGTGTGTCATGGTACATTGTCTCTTAACAGTACTGGATATGCTGGCGTTCAGAAGCGAGCATTGTGAAAGATGATTACGTTTGTTTGCAGGTACTTATGGCAACAAATAGACCAGACACTCTCGATCCTGCTTTGATTCGTCCAGGACGTTTGGATCGCAAGATCGAGTTCGCTTTACCAGATTTGGCTGGAAGAGCTCACATTTTGAAAATTCATGCCAAACAGATGAGCGTTGAAAGAGATATTCGTTACGATCTGCTTGCTCGACTATGCCCTAACAGTACCGGTGAGTTGACTGCTGATTGCTGCCATTTAAACATGTCGCATTGTTTACTCTTTGACAGTCATATCATTCATAGAAAAAAGTAATGTAAAATTCACCTCTAAAATAGCAGCGATCAAAGGGATGCGTCCAACATTTACCATCAGTAGGCCTATGATTTTTTGGTTATTGCACGTATCCTCGATGTGAGCCGAGTGATGCATCAGTTCCAAGTTTCCGGAAGGAATTTGGTGAGCTCAAGCCACGTTGCAGACTTGAGTCTGTGGGTCTGTGCTATGAAAGGTGCTTACCCCTTGCAGGCTATCATCATTGGTGCACTAATATCGAATTTGTTGGAATACAGATTTGGTAATATGTAAAAAAGGTCAAGAATTCCCATTTGCTCAGCAATTTTCACTGAACTTTTTGGGTTGGATGTTGATGAAGAAGGGATAGTAGCAGTTCTATCAAGAACGCTTGTGCCACGCGCACGCCACAGTTGATTGCGGCATGCGGAAGACTGTCAGCTTGAATGAAATGAAAGGCTTGTGCTACACTCGAGACTTTATCGCTTCTCCAGTTTCGGGAAGAGAATTCTCTCACAGCTCGGTGGAAATATTTGTTGATCCGATTTCACCTAGGATATCATTTTTGTGCCACTTAAGCACTTTATCGTGGCACGAGATGCTTTTCCCTTTTTAAGAGTGCAATCGCAGTGTTTTCCTTTGTCTCTTGATTCGATCAACCAATACTGTTTTGAAGTGGCGAGCGGAGCAGCTTGCATCGTAAATACCATCGTCTATATTTCACTGCTCGACGTACTAAACTAAACTTGTGGGCTGTTGCACATCAGTCTTGTGACATCATGGACATACGGTGCATGTATTCATTGGTTTGTTCCGCTTAACGGTGCAATATTTTAGAGCGGCCTCACATCCCCTAAATTTACAGCAGAGAACTTGCTCTCCCAAATTGCCCTACCAACAAAAAGAAAAGTAATTCTGCTCTCGTATACAGAAGAGAAATTGTTGTTCTTTCTGTTTCTTGAACCGAAATGTGTTTCAGAAAACATTTGCAGAGGTGCAGTTTCTATAGCTGACACACTTATGTACGTGTGCAAAATTTCGATTTTAACATCACCTTAGACGACATAGGCGGAGGTGTTATGTGGCAAATGGCACACGGTCACGCATGCATAGTCCAGGATTGATTCCCTAGCTTATCGTTATCCGCCTAAGCAAACCAAGCCTTCCATCCTTTGGGCTATACTGGTTGGTGCCAGACTCATCTGGGAGAGGAAGCACTGACTTGTAATCGGCTATCTACCGCAACTTATTGTATTCGCAAAATGCACATCCAGGAGGCTATATGGTTCTGAATGGAAGTCGAATGCAAAGCGCGTCCCATATCGAGGTTGATCAAAGCTAAAGACTAATCCTTAACCAGTTGGGCTACCAACCTGCACGTGCTTGTCAGCAAAAGAACTCTTTGTAAGAAGAAAGGGCCGAGCTGTGGTACCATATCGGGAAGCTATGCTCATGCGCCGTTAGATTATCATTTCTCTCTTGAGCAGAGTGTGCTAAAGAAAAATTCCGAATGGTACTTTCACTTAAAACTTAGAATGCTCAAGCTTTGTATTGTTATCCTCGAATATCGCTGTGCCGCTATGACAGTTTTCAAAAATCGATTGTTCATAAACTGGCTAGGTTGTCTGCAGCCAAAATGAGCGGAGGCTGTTTGTCCTCTTTGTGTGCTAATTAATCTAACTTGGAGGGATGTTTCTTGATAGACGCATCAGTTAAGTGGGCTGAGAATCATCAGCATATGGCGCGCACAGCTCGGCTGTTTGTTGACTTGCAGTCTCGACCATCCTAGTGTTGTGTCCCTCGAACGTCAATAGCGCAATCGCCCTGACCTCGGGTGGGAATGTGCGTTGCTGTGCTTTTGCACAGCGGCAGATGATTGGAGAGAACATGTAACCTGCGTGAGAACTTTGCATCCTAATTAGTCCCTTAACTGCTGAAAAAGGCAGTTTGTGTGGTCATTTCCGCAGCATGAACCAAGGGTTCTAAAATTTTGTGGGAAGGTAGTGCTGGTCGCATTTTCATGCTCGTTGGCATCGTGGGTTCTATGTCCCATCAAAGAATAGACTTTTGAACAAATAACTGGTTGACTATCGACAATTGTAGTCTGACAAACATGATCTGAATTTTTGTTGGCCATTGTGGTCGCAAGTCATGATCAGCTTTGTGAGATCGCTATTACAATGGCTTGTCTATGGTGAACTGTTGAACCAATCGAGCAAGAATTTAGATGAAATACGACATCGATGATGAATTCGTAGCAAATTTCAATTTCACGGTGCCAAACACCAAAATTTCGGATATATCTATTTCTCTACAATGTTTACGAAATTCCTTCTCCTTTTTACAACATGTTTTTTTTGCCATATCGATTTTTGGGTTGAATTCAGGTGCGGAAATACGTTCTGTATGTACTGAAGCAGGAATGTTTGCAATCCGGGCTCGACGCAAGGTAGCGACAGAAAAGGACTTTTTAGAGGCAATTAATAAGGTTGTTCCTTGTTCATTATCCGTTTTGATTTTTCCCTTTTTTTGCGTTTTCTGGGTCTTGCTCTCATTTTCGAACGTCTGTTACTGCAAATTGCCCAGTAGTGACCGTGTTAGCTAACTTCAGGAATTTCTTGATTTCTGTTTCAATTATCATAGAGTTTATGAGGGAACGAATTTGTCGAGGACATTTTGATTGTCGTCTCATGGGCAGGGGAGATCATGTTCTACCACTTTTATCGTGGGCATTTGGACCAGTTCTACCAATTTTATCGTGGGCATCTGTATAACAGCTTCGCGAATGGGGCATTATATAGCGCTTGAGGAAAGTGGTTTTGTGCAATCGTACTTTGAAGTTGTATCGCGCTTCGAGGATATAGGAAATAATGATAATTCTTGATATGCTGGATTTTTTTTCGAACACGCTGGCGCTTAAGGGTGTTGCGTTTCGTCAAGGTATTGCCATCAGGAAAAGGTTTAGAAGCCATCAGGGTGTTTTCGGTCCTCCATTATACTCCTCGCCCTTGAGCCCGTTGAGAACCGTTTCTTTTCGATAGCATTGAACAGCTTAGATGACATACATAGAAACTTTCTATAGGAACTCCTTGGAAGATATGAAAACAGACTGACTTCGAACATCTAGGACGATAAGCCTCAGGATTACTACTACGAATTGTACTCTGGGAATGGGATTATGAGGGTATGAAGCTATTCAGAGGGTTACAGGAAGTTCTAGGGGTAACTGAGTAACTCATACTATGTTTGCCCGTACATGTAACATACAAAGTATAGTGTAGATAGGTTTTTCTTAAGTCTCGTTACGACGTGCTCAAGCTCTGATTAGACCAATGTATTTGAAGTTTCCGTATTATTTATCCTGCGAAAATCAGTTCATTCAAGACCAGCGCCCTGCAGATTTTATCAAACATTCTTGGTTGGAGTCAGCCGTCACTTCTGCTTTGCAGTAAAAACTTCACCTTCAATAGGATAGGAGTATATAGAATTTCTTATACGATGGCATGCTTGAGTTCATAACTATATCCATAATTGAAAGCATGTTTTTTCTCTGGAATGGTTTTAAGTTTGGAGTATTTCATTTCTTTGATTGCAGGTGATCAAAGGGTACGCGAAGTTCAGTGCAACGCCGAGATATCTCACCCACAACTAAGAAAGTGAAAATCATCGACCAATGTAAATTTATACTAAATTATAACTGTGCACAATGTCATCAATCTCGGACAATCGATTTGACAATCGGTTTTCCTCGAAACTCGTCAATAAAAAAATTAGTAAAACGTGTGTCATGTTACAGCAAATAACGATTCATGCTTTTCAGAGCAGTGATGGCGCAATGCAGATTACCTTAGGGATAGAATACTGTATGCGAACGTTAGGGTAAAGTACGGAGAGGTCCTTCGTCGTTTTCTGATTCAACACAGCTTTAGGCAATGCTAACTGGAGAACTCATTTGTTGACTATGCTCCCTTTTTAAACTTGCGGATCGGCGGAATAGAATTTGCCCTTTCTGCGGCAAGCCTAATCAAAGCTAGTCTCCGAAGATCATCATGGCGTTACGGTAAGAATACATCGATAGTAGGACGCGTTCAATTGCGCTTTGTTGGTTTACGAGCACATATAGTCGGTAGAAATTGGTGCAATTAGTACTTTTTAGTCTAAATCAGGGTGGGATTCTTCAGGCTGAGGGCTTGATCGGACACATCTGGTAAGCCGTCTGCAGTCAGATGAGCGGGTGTCTCTGTAATCAATTCACTGCATCAAAGAACCATCTCCTATACAAGCAAGATACAAGATCGGCTTCATACTATGGATAAGTCAAGGTTGTTACTCCTGAATAAGGCGTTCTACCTCTTAAGACTCGAATGTGATTGAGCTTTTCTATATCACTTCTCACTTACAGTTGCCAGTGTAAAAAATAAGGTTTTAGCTTGTCGTTTTAAGAGGTCTTATCGTACATAATATCTAGAAGGGCCATTCGGCAGCAGGACATTGAAAGCGCAGTGTCACGGATCTCCGATAATGAGTTGGCACTAGGGACAGTGATACGAGAGCAAAGCTACGATGTAGTAGAATCACCTACGTAACGAGTGAATCATCCCTGATTGGGCCAGATCATTAATACAATGGTGCAACCAGTTTTCATTTTCGATATGAGAGAAACCAATGATGGATCGCCTTTAGTCGGCCCTGCTCATTCATTTCGCTTCGAGACTTGGCAGGTGTTGGACACCAACTGAGAGCGAGGTCGCAGATGGCGGGAGAACGAGGCTTGTCGCAAACCCATTCCCAAATTTATACGCATGTGCTCTCAGCTCTACCATTTTCGCCCTTGTGATTTTCCTGTCCACGTTACCTTGAAGACACGTGAGCGAGCTCCAACGACGAAAGATTCGAGGAGACAAAGAGTCTCCTCAAATCTTTAGTCATACAGACAAAGGGAAGATGAGACTTTAGATCGTTGATATAGAACGTTTTTTAAAGGAATGTGTCACGAGGATTTTGAAAAACTCCCTCCACAGATTAGGATGAGACCGAATTGGGGAATTGCCTTATTGTTAGGTCGTACTTTCGCCTTATTGTTAAGTCATACTTTCCAAGGCTACTTCCATAGATCCAGGCGTCAGAAAAGGTAACCCATTCCATCAAGACCATTCTTGTTGTCCTTGTCCTGAAAGCGTTGTTGTTCCTTCCAACACGACCTTCTCCCCAGTTTTCAACTAGCCTATAAGCCTTAAAGGTGAGAAAAGGTTAAATTCTTGGCGGATGGTCTCCCACAACAGAACATTCGCCTCAATATTAAGTTGGCAAAGAAAATGGAAGCAAATAGAAAACCACTGCGCGATGCTATAGGGTCTTAGAACCAAAAAGTTTTAGGTACTTTTTTGTTTAATTTTGTGTCGGACGTCACTGATTTGAGCATCAGATAGGGCTTTGCGCAGGTATGTGCACGGGAGTGGTTTTATCGATACGTTTCTAAGATCTTTCTCAGATACAGTCAGTAATGCTCTACAACTACTAGTATGGTCGATTTTATGCTATCCATCATTGAGCAATCTGGTTCGGTAGGCTCGACGACGTCGAGGTTCATAAAAAATGATATTATTATATTTATGGTTGGAGCTGGAAGAAGTATGTGCAGAAGGAAACGCACCGCGTGGAGAGCATTTAAGAATATCGAGGGAGTAGTGAAGAAGACAAAGAACATCCGGCTCCGCGCTCACCTTTTCGACACTGCTGTCCTTCCTGCTTTGGCGTACGCTTCAGAGACTTGGACTCTACGAAAGCAGGATGAGCATGCTGTCCGCGTTGCTCAACGCGCTTTGGAAAGGACGACGCTCGGAATTTCTCTGTACACGCAAGTGCAGAAGGGAACCCGGAGTTCCGAGCTCCGCCAACGAACGAAGATCAGGGATGCCGTTGACTACGCCAAGAAATCGAAGATCAGGTGGACCGGACACGTTATGCAATATAGTGATGACCGTTGGACCAGGGCGGTTACTGACTGGATCCCTCGGGACATCAAACGAGCTCTAAGAAGGCCGTCAACGAGATGGTCAGACTTCTTCACGAAAGCTTTGAACGAAAGGAATGTTGATCCTCGTGTCCCTGGAGCGATTCATTGGACCACTCTGGCTCGTAACAGGGACGAATGGAGGCGTTACTGGCGTCCGCTCGAGGAAACCGACGATCAACGGGGCGACAGGTGATACAGGTGATGGTTAAAGCCTATGGTGGAACAATCGAAGAAGTGGAGTCTCTCGTCAGAATTTCCTTAGAGGCACTGTTCACGGTAAAAATGGCTCATAGATATCCCGCTGGGATATATTTGTAGCCCCTCGCATACCATATGTGGCGCTGTCAGGTCGAAAAAAGGGCTTGATGGGACATTATAAAGGCTCAATGGACTGCCTCACGTGTATGCGTGGACGAGTTTCAACGGCATTGTAGAGTCTGCACCATTCACGAGGGTACCCATGTAGGAGGTTCAAGCAACTCGTTATAATCCATAGCAACTATGAAAGGCAATTCTAGTCAGTTCAGGATTGATGCAGTCAGCCCTTTGCGCAACTGCCACAGCTTAAATCTCGTCCAAATACTCCGTCCATATCATTTCCATCATGGTAATCTCGTACAATTTCTAACTCACTGCACATGAAGTGCCTCATTTTCGGCAAAATCGGCGAATTTTCTCGCTTCCTTCATCACCAATGCACTACTACCGACCAATATTTCCGCTTCTCCATTGGAAAAGGATATCTCAAAATTACAGTAAACTGTACCTTCAATGATTCGGGTCCTTTGTGAGCGGGATAGATACTCGACAGATGGCTACTTGGGTTTCCACGATTTTCCAATTTGCAAATATATCCTGACAGTAAAAATACCTTGTACAACACATATCACTAACCATATTACATATATTTCACGAATGACTGCCATTCGAGTAAGACAGTGGTTAATCATTTGCACTTTGTCATCCAACACACCGAGCGCCTTGTATATCTGGAAGGTCAGTCAAGGCGAAATGTCAATCAGGAGAGTTGCCCTTGCAATCGTAGTCATTGGAGTTGAGTGCAAGTGAAAGCGTTCGTCAAAAAAGCGTTAGGAAGAAGTCACCGATAACGTGATTAGAAAAAACGTAAAGAAGAAGATGGAGAAATGTCCCATTCAAACTGTTCTTGCTCTTTAGTTCTCATCATTGAATGAATGCAGGCCTCACCTGCTACAATGTTAACTAGCATTCTTTCACCCATCTGTGATTAACAAGGTTCCTTACAGTTCATAATGTATCATCTGGTACTTCAGCGTGAATAGAGAAGTCCGTGGCAGTGACATTGTAAAAAATTATCTCTATCTTTATGCTTCTTCAATTTATGCTTTTTTAAACCGATGTGGTGGTCCCAGAATCGAGTCCTTCGCTGTCATGGTTTCAACCTGTTCACATTTTATGAAAGAGGAGTGACATCAGCGGACAAAAATATGCGAACGACATCAGCTCGGCAACACCGCTTGTTCTAGGCCGAGTGCACTTTAAGTCATGACATTATTCTACAAGAGTAATGCGGTTTATTTTGAAGGACGAACGAAAGGGGGGGGGGGGTTTAAGGGCATACATGGTAGCCCGTCTTAATTTGCCCTATACAACTACAACAGAAAAGGCTCGAAGGAAGTAGCAATGCTGAGTGCTAATGCTATCAAGGTCAACATGATGGCGATCCAGCCAGAGATTTGAGTAGAAGAAAGGGACTGTCAAGGTGATCATAAAGACCAGGCTAGGGAAGTTGGAAAATGACTACATCCGGCCCGGTGCCCTTCTTTCAGGTTCTGCGCTCCTTCCCGGATTGCCTCGGTTGCCTTCGGTTTGGTTGTGGCACATGCAGAATGGTAGAGCAGTTAGGGTGCTCTGGACTAAAGGGGTGATATCAGAAGTAGGGTGATACCGTGCTTCAACGA
Organism: Haemonchus placei; assembly: GCA_900617895.1. Classification (NCBI taxonomy): domain Eukaryota; kingdom Metazoa; phylum Nematoda; class Chromadorea; order Rhabditida; family Trichostrongylidae; genus Haemonchus; species Haemonchus placei. Next base: position 60,164 of record UZAF01016230.1, on the reverse strand, counting down.
CACGACTGGATTGGATAGAGTGGAGCAGTTGAGTAGTCTATCCTTACTATTGAGGGAAAAGGGTCTCTAAGTAATCATCAAACAATAGCGTCAAAACCAAAATGAGATCGATGACTGGGAAAAAACCGTCTTTTGTGTCAAGTCTTCGCTTAGTTCGTGTAGGGAACAGAACGAACTTCGATGTGATCAGAGACAGAAAGGACAATTTTTGCAACTGATGAAAGTGGGAATATGACTGTGTCCCAAATCGATGTCACTTATCGAATATCGAATATTTTGATACTGCAATATCGTCGACTTTCTAATTTTCTACCTCTCTCAATTGTGTCCCGTGGATCTACCAAGATCTAACCATGATTTTTACGAAGTTTTCAGGAATTTGAGCGTTCAACTCATATTAGAAAATTACTGAAGGTTGTCTCATACAAGTTCACCAAGAATTGACCATAGATTACAGGTTTCGCCCACTTCGCGCGCGGCGCACTCCACTGAGGTCTCGAGATGACATTACAGTACCACCAAGTGTGAGTGGAGCGAACGTTTTGCATTTGTCTATGTTATCTTCTCTTTGGCTGATTACCGTGGAGAAAGCGCAAGTCGTATGCCCCGCTTACGGGTAACGGAACTTCTCCCCTCGCGGCATTCTCCCTTGCGGCATGCGGCAAATGCCACTGCAATTACCGTACTCACCTCGCCTCTCGCCAATCGATAGGACGCGATATTTTTCGTTGATTGGCTTGCTTTTTCATTGGATTTTATCGTTTTTTCTTCTGTTTCTTTTTAGTTTTCATGTTTATTAGACTTGATTAATCAAAATGACTCCTCCTATATAAACGACGATCAAGACCGCATTGGAATTGAAAAGAGCGGCTAGCCAATTCGGATAATTAAAGGACTCTCTACCTTACAAATTGCGCGCTCCAATCTTCCATCGCAATCCTGCGATAGGCGGCGGGTGCGGCGTGTGCAACGCCGTGTTAGGGGAGAAGTTCCCGGACCCCCCCCCCCCCGCTTACAGCTGCGACGTCTGTCAAGTATCGCGGGCTGACCCGCCTCATGCGACGGCTGCGGCGTGACCTAGTTTCGACGGACACGCTCAACGAAGCGCACCCCGACTCTGACGCCAATTTTCGGGGCACAAACTCGAAGTAGAGTTGTTTAGTAGGGTCATGTGATCCTTCTTATCTATCTACTTCAAATTTGGGCCCCAATGATAAACGCTAAAGTCGTTCAAATCGTTACGAACTTCGCGCGCGCATCCTCGGGCACACGCAAGCCGCACGTAATCAGATGTCGCTTTGAAAAAAAAATTAATAAAAAACTTCCCGAATTCGGGTTAACCCTTGGGAAATAGAGAATAAGGGAAAAAATCGCTGACTGGATTTCACGGACTGTAAATAGAAGTCTGTAAAGAGTAGTATATTTGTAGAAGAACAGAGAGCCATTTCTATCGTAAGCCATTGTTGTCGTGCGTTTCCATTATCGGTGTGGGAGGGGGGCACACGTAAGAGGAGGTGTTACTTGTTACATATTTCGAGTTACACCAGAGATATGCAATTTTTCGACTAGGCCTTATGAGGGAAGGATCACCACGATGAGCGAGTTTTCAGCTTCCCGGACGAGCTGATCATCTCACCCTTCCCGGTGCTCCTACCACCTGAGCGTTAGTTGAGGAACTACATTCCCTGACTAAAACCGCATAAGAGCACGCTGATGCCGGGACCATCCTACTCTTCCACTCCGATACAGTGCTGGTCAAACACGGTTTATCGGGTAGCACCGCCTCAATTTCTCGCTTCACCAACACCGTGATTGTGCCACCCCCCCCCCCCCCCCCCCAACCCCACCCAACTACATTTTTCAACGCAAAATGATTATTGGATCACAGAAAGGTGATGGAGGTACTACAGTATTTCTGAGAAGTGCGTTCAGAGGAGAGAATTTCGAAGCGTCCAAGCCATGGAATCCAGCTGCCATCACCGTGTAAAAGTGCAGGAGGGGTTGCTCGGGGAGGTCGTTCCAAATGAGACATACAGAAGGCCGGTGTCCACCCTACTGTTTGTCCCCGGTACATTTCTGGGATAACACGGTCTAACATGCTGCACCGTGTTAGTTTCTTGCTACGCAACACTATTATGTGTGCCGCCCTCCCCTCCCCATCTACATTCGCCCTAATATCCTCTTCCTACTCTTCCTATTGATGTCCTTATGATGTCGCGAGTCTTCAGATGATTGAAGTGATGCTTCTCTAACCCCCTCTACTCCGCAAGCATCTCCCACTGACGAATAGGAGAAGCGACAGCTCAGTACCCTTGAATCGTTAACCCGGAGGTCTTAGGTCCTCTATAGGCCCTCCAAAATCAGCCCATCCTTGACGTAATGAAACAAATCGATACATGTCCTTTACAAGTACTTTCACGATAAGATCCACTTGCGTGAATCCGAACGAGCGGTGAAAGGTGTGCAGCCAGTTGATCATATCATCAGTCGTCTGGGTGGTCGGCTGGTGGGATAGCAGCCGACTGATAGTGCCGACAAGGTTGATCGTCGGCTAAGTTGTCGAGCAAACCCTCTACCAGTCGACCTCGGCCTTTTTCGTCTATTCGATTCGTTATTCATCGCATCTTCAACACCTGCTCCTGGTTCTTTATCATCACTGTCAACTGTAAAAGGTGATGACAGGTCGAATTCGAAGTCCTTGACTTTTCATTCGATGCCACAGTTAATGAACCTTTTAATCGAAAGTTCTTACACTTGACCAAGTGGGCAGGAATCGCTCAATCTGATAGTCTCGTTCTTTACTTATTCTCATTCGTGTTCTGCTATCAGATTCATGTGGACGATTAAAGTGATCAAAAGGAGACTGGGCCCATACTAAATCTGCCAACTTTGTCTTTGCTAACCGTCAATGTAACCTTACTTCCCTGTCTCTGGGACCAGCCCATAATCGCTCGAATAGTTACAACAGCTCCGAAAAGTTTCCAATCAACTTTCTCATCTAGCTTCCCGAAAACACCTTTTCTGTTAGTCCAACTTGCTTGTTGTTTCGTTTTTTCATCCGGGTTGCATGGCTCTTTACAGTATCTCGATATGAATTCATAGGGCAAACATCTAATGGTTACTTCAATCGTTTTCGTTCCTATCGTTCCAAATTGTTCCCACCTTTAATTCTCGAATTTTCACTTTTCTTAATAGATACTGAATGCAGGCGAATCCTGACATGACCATCTGCTAGCGGTGTTCGTGAACATTGGTGTGACTGAACGGAGACCGGTTCTTAGCATACATGGCAATAGATCGTTTTCGATTTGGTTGATCTTTCCCAATACACTCAGCTCCAAGTCAAGCCTAGGAGGACCTCTCCGACGCGGTAATCCATTACACGAGATCAACTCCCGTTATGCTAAAAGGAAATTATGACTGCTTCCGTGCACTGTCGCCCATTCTTAAGTTCGCGTGTAAAGTCCCATAAAAATGAGAACTGGTATTTTGCACCTTCTCTTTCTCCGAAAATAAATTTCAGTCTACTAGTAATTATCAAGGAGCGGCATGCGCAGTAGGCGTAGAGACAGTAGTGCCTTCACCAGCCACTAAATCTAGTAAACGATGGAAAAGTATCTGTTTTTATGGTTCCTTTCGCTGCTTTTGTTCAGTTCTTCTCAAAGAAAAAACCCCCACTGGCTTGTGAATTTTTCGCCTCCCCAAAATTTCGCATTGATTAGTTCTTCACTTTCCATCGCTTATGCCCTTTGGAACAATCTCTGCTGGCAACCCCTCATGCACTTTTGACAAAAGTGATGGCAGCCAGATTCCCCTGGTTGGACGCTTCGAGATTCTGCCCTCTGAACGCACTTCTCGGAAATACTGATGGGATGCCAGTTAGGGGAGGGGTGGGAGGAGGCAAACATGTAGGTAAAACAAGTAATTAACACGGTGCCACCTGTTTAACCGTGTTATGCCAGCACTGTATCGGAGACGAAGAGGAAGGTGAGCACCGACCCCGGCCCGGTCATCTGGGCGCTCCTATGCGGGGGATATAGTTCTCGAACTGAGCCTAATGAGAATAGGAGCACTTGAAAGGATGAGACAATCACCTCAGGCGAGGAGCTGAAAACTTGTCCACCCCGGTGCTCCTTCCCTGCTAAGGCTTAGTCAAAAAATTGTATATCCATGTATTACACGGAACGCCACGTAACACCGCTTTAATTCCTTAACATGCTAGCCCTTATGTATGCCCCCCTCCTCCCCCGGCATTCTCACTTTGAATCTATTGAGTACAAAACGTTGCACAAAACCATCGTTGTGTCCCTAAACAGTTCTCTCTTGTCGAAGAGACGAATGGCGCGGGGCACCACCAGAACAACGCATCAGAAGCAAGGGCCCAGACGTCCGGAACCAGGACAAGGCTGTCCCTCTATGGAACTGGTAGAACCGCACTTTATTTACTTACTGCGTGATTCGGAGTACCAGGTCATAGTCCCAAAACAATGGCAGCGTCTCCCTGTGGCCACGCCCCAAGCTTGTGGCGTCCTATTGGTTTGGCACGGTGCCAGACGCTTGGCACCCTGCCACTCTCCAACGACCTTACACTCTCTTTGGTGTGCAGAGGTCACTCTATGAGGGCGTCTCTCCTGTACTCCCCATACATCACTCTCCAGCTCATCTCGTCGTACACCTTTTTATGCATGTTGTAGACGCGCCATACATTAAAGAACATTGCAGCGTTATTTTTCATTCATCTGTCAAGTAATCTGACAGCAAAAACGATTTGTCTAATTGTCGTATCGTTTGGTCCCTTCCATATGCTTGCCAACGTTTTTCGCCTGTTATCCTCCTTTTCCCATGAATGGGAACTCGTTCAAGTTTGACTGAGACTTTTCCAGGTTCGCCCAGTCGTTCTAGCAGCATTTGGCGCATTTGTGCGAATTCCACAAACACTTCATTACGAGCATGGTGAGTGATTCGGGCACTTGGCGGCCACAAACATACGTTATTATTCTAAAGAGTGGACATCGAGTGATTTATAGTCGCAAGATGTGTGCTGGCAACGAATGCCACTACCGTTCTTTTTTTGCGTTTCTTTTACTGTGATACTTCCGGCGCGGTGGTTACTCGCATGGTTGGCTTCTTTTTCCTGTGACAATCTGACGGGACGCGCTGCTGACCTCGGGAAGCTGAGGGGTCATTTGGACGGTGGCCAAGTAGCCGTCGTCTGGCGCTCTCTCGTCCCGTGCGTACGCTGCCATCGCTGTTGGGTGTCTGCGTCGCCTCCCGACGTCGTTCGTGGCGGTCCTTCTAATCACGAACGCCACGTCTCGCCCACCCTCTCTGGCAGACGCCATCTCTCGCTTCGCTGATCCTCTTTTGAACGACTGCCAAAATTTGCGATACTATCCCTCTTCCGTTCGTTTCCTCGGTGGCTTACTGAACTGACTGATCTTACTAGTTGAAGATAATTTACATTCAATTTTATCAATGGTAAGTGAAATTTATCTTCTCAAAATGTTAGGCTGTTCTACACATGCGGTTTAGCGCTAGCGGTAGTCTTATTGTGATCAGATTTTCGACATGCGTACTATGCTCGTTTTCAGGTTCATAGTCACAGTATTCTGTGCTTTTTTACATGGCTCTTTTTACAAAATAGAACATTTTAATAACAATAATCTCATAAATTTTTTTTGTTTAATAGCGTTAGAAGTGCAATCCACTTTTACCTAATAAGACAGTAAAAAACCTAGTTCTTTGTATAGTTTTTCCTTTGGAAGTCCTGTAACAGTTTTCTTTTATTTCAGGCCAGATCAGTTTCTCGACCTCGTAAAAGCGCGTCGAAATCGCCGGCGCGTGTGAAGAAGATTCCGTCGTCGCCAAAGTCTGAACAGAAGAAGATTACGTCGTCGCCAAAATCAAAGCCGAAAAAGACCACGTCATCGCCAAAACCTCAACCGAAAAAGATCACGTCATCGCCAAAATCAGAACAGAAGAAAATCATGTCTTCGCCGAAATCTGAACCTAAGAAGAAAAAAACCGAGAAAATTAAAGCGAAGTCCAGATCAAGATCTGTTAGTAAGGGACGTAAAGACAAACAGAGGAAGATATCCCCCAGCAAGAGCATCAGCAGGTCGAGATCTCGTCCACGTCCTTCGAAGGTATATCCTCAAACTGATTTTTTCTTGTCATTTGCTTATTTTATTAAACTTCCGCACTTCCATTAATCCATTGACCGAATTCGAGTATTTCAGAAACTTTCACCGTTGAGATTGCCTTCGCCATTGAAAAGCGATGAGTTGAAAAAATCCACAGCCAACGCATCTGCAGTGAAGAAACCATCGGTTAAAACACCCACCACGAAGGTGCCACAACTGAACACCTCATCCAGCAGCCTTTCATATATGCGTCCCTCACGTAGCGTGGAAAGGAAGACATTCACCTCTACGCCTTATGATTACGAAGTGCGGCAACGGTTATTGCGACCTGAAAGTTCTAGTCGATCTCCAGTCAGGGTGAGTAGAGCTTTCTTTGTTTACTTTAGAAGCTCCCAGTAAAAAAGCTGGTCTTTCGGCGGTTTTTGTGGGGTGCATTCGGTATTCGTACAGAATCGTAATGGTGATTTGAACGCGTATGTGGCCTGTACAATTGATTACGGAGGCTAAGCGATGTACAATTCTGTGCCTTTTCCTCCCAACCGATTCGATCCGAGATTCGCCCTCGCATTGTGTGCGCCACTTGCCACCATACCACCTGATTCAAATTCAGATTTTCTGGCTGTGGCTATGCTGCCCCGAAAAGACTCGGGACAGTGGCAGTTCTATTGTTAATCCCTTTCCACCTACCCAAAAATTCACTCCTGGCGGACCGGTACTTTTTCTATAAGTGATTTTTCAGATTACACCGAAGAAGTTGGCGCCAACTGCTTGCGCCAGGCTGTATAACCGTACATACAATACAGTTTCAGCCGCTGGGCGTACCGTCTGCAATGCCACTCGTGCTGCGTGTCAATCTGTGGTATCAAATCGTCGCGAAATCTTTGCAACACTAGCTTTGTTGGCTTTAGTCGCTCTTATCACATATTTTATTCTCTATAGTGATCCGGCTAAGACGCGCGCTTACATTCATTCGATTCCCGGAAGGGTTCAAGCATGGTATAACAGACAAGTTGGTCGTAAGTAGAATAAGATTCCCTGATGATTTAACCGTAGTGAAACCAGAAGGATCCTCTGATTGTGAGCTCTTCGATGTTAGTCATTTAATGGTTTGAAGAGGAATCATGGTCTCATTTTGTACAGCAGGCATTTCATACACGAAAGCAATTATTTATGTACTGGATTTCGTCGTTCTTATGTACATAAAAACTGTCTTTGATTATTCCAAAAACATGTGTTGTTATATTCTAGGCCATGGTGCTCTTATCGATCGTGACGATCACTAATTTGATTTCCATTTTTTCCCGTTTTTCAGAAACAGCTAAATCTGAGATTGTAGTTTGAGTTAGCTGTACGACCCCGTGAAAGTGTAGTGCTTCTGCTATGCTTATTTTTTTCTCGTGTGGGCAACTCCAACTCTGTCTCACCACCTTTCAGATACGGTAATGGCATATCAATAATAAGCCTGCTAGCATTTAAATATTCACGTTTCAAGACTTGAACATGGCCTTGCTGTTTTAGTCTTAATTTTTAGAAGTTTTGAGGGCAAGCAAAGACGCGTTGAACGTGAAATTACGTTGCCTCAGTAATTCATATGAGCCAGTTCTCGGTTTGTACTTCTTTGAAATTATGTACTGATACTGGCTTTTCGTTTGAACCTCCTCGAACTGTACGAGAAAACCAAAAGTTTGGAGAGGTTCAAACGAAAAGCTGTTGTAGCTTATTGTTTTTATTATTGTTATTGTATCAGTTAATTGTACGTAATAAATACTTGTCAATAAGATGAAATGTGGACAGATGTATCTTCAAGCGACGATTTCGGATAGGACAGCTATGATCGGTTGTCAGCAGTTGAGAACACCTTTCTAAGCAAGATTGTATTGGACATAGTTGAGTATCGTGTTTCACAGCTCTGCAATGAAAAGAAAGGAGATTGTTGCGATGGTAGCAAAAAGCGATGAAAATAGTGGGTGAACCCCTTGAAGAGAAAAAAAGGAATGCACAAGAGGAAATGTGGCTGTTAAAGAACCACGCGACGCTTATAAAAAGCAGACAGTGCATCTGTTCCGTCGTTAGCGATACCATTAGATGAGCCTTCACTGAGATCGCCAAATGGGTTATCGGTATAAATCAGGCGCTAAGGTTTATGTAAATGATCATGTAGCATCGTTGAATTCATAAGAAATAGGAGCTGAGCGTGGTACGCAGTGGAACATATCACATAGGTAAGCTAGTACCATTCAAAGGGCATGGGTACGTTCGCCCGTTTGGAGATGCCCATCGGGACTGATGCCAAGCAGTTATCCCAGCTTCCATAAAATACATTTTACAACGAATCAACTACACAAGGCAATAACATCGTAGCTACGTCAAAACAATCATCGTAACAGATCGCACGAAAACTGGAACATTCCCTTAGCTGATGGGTTTTGTTGGTAGAGTTTGTTACGTGCTACGTATAAAAGACCGTAACCTGTGGCGTAACGTCACCCACCTTATCACTTAGCATATGCAGCGAGTGGAGAACCACCTGTTGTTAACAGTAAGCTAATGGATTATGTCAACAAGACGGATTTAATGGTTCCGAACACACACTCAAATGCCTCCAAACATCCGTCACGTACATTACCACGCAACTGAAAGGTACCCCTAGCGAATGGGTTCGGGCTCCACGGGCGGGCCCCAATTGGTAGGCGTTAAAGTCGATCAAATCGTTACGAGCTTCGCCGCCCAATTTGCCACGCGCGTGCTCGGACGCACGTAGTGCAGGTTTTTACAGGTTTGGTTATCGCAGCTTCAATCAAGAGAAGAGAAATTGTGAGAACTGCAGTCCGCCGATATGGCCTCGATTCAGCTCCTTGAAGGTTTCTTTGGTTCCCCTGCTCCGCCTCGAAATAGCAAGATGAGCCATGGTGAGCATCTGGTCATTGCCACGCTTGTACCTGCAGCTGCTTACAATGTCCAACCCAGGGTCTAATAATCGTCACAAACACATGTGACAAATGGGCAACACCACTGGTGAATAGCCCTTTCGGCTCAAATGTGAAATAACTAATTTCACGCGAGTCAGTCGTGTAATAAATCAAATCAAATCAAATTATTCAATCCTCGGGCGGCATTGACGGGATATGTGTGTGTGCGTGTGCGTGTGTGTATCTTTTTGTGACTGTGTTTATCTCTTTTTGTATCTGTGTGTATCTCTGCGTATCTGGGTGTATCTCTGTTTTCTCTGTGTGTGCTTTTATCTGTCGTGTATATCTTTGTGTGTGAGTCTCTCTGTGTGTGTATCTGTGTGTGTAGCCTTGTGTATCTGTGTTATCTCTGTGTTTGTATACGTGGTGTATATCTTTGTGTGTGTATCTTTGTGCGACGGGATGAGCATGAGAAGGGCTAGGTGGCGAAGCGACCAATTTCGATAAAAATGTGAAAAAGGTGTACGGTATAGGCTATAATCCTATTCTACTTAACAAATAACTATGGACAAACCAACGTTTTCAAGTTTTCAAGCAAGCGTTTTCAAGTAGCAGCAAACATACGACATAATCCGCTGCCTGCGCTAGTCTACTGATAGCAGCAAGTGGCTTCCACTCGTTGTCAGATGATCGGTAATAGGTCGGGTGTTTTTCTTAATATTTCATCCATACATTTATAAAGTGGTGCCACAGAGCCCATTCAGTTCAGGTGGCAGCGCCTGGTGTCATAGTCGAGAACTTCGCCCTTTCACTTGAGCCGTCGACTACTCGGATTTCCTCGACAACCACGTTTACTCCTTGCCGGTTATGTTTGGCAGGATGAATACGTCGTTTCCTTATTCTCCCTTCCGAAATCCCATCGTGTCAGTAAAGGGGTGTATTGTGAAAACCATGAAGAGACTTTCTACGCGGTACCTGTAGCAAAACTATGTTGATGTTAAAGAGCTGAGACCAGTAAATTGTTGGTAACTATCGCCCGTTGTTGTCTGTCATTTATGAATTTTTCACTCGAGTTGACGAAGGACAGTCATGCGAGCAAGCAGAATTAAGAGTGGATTCTGTATGGCAGACCACATCTACATTGTGACAAAACAAAATGAAGTATCTATCGCGATCGTACAAGATGCCGTTATGAATTACGTCCATCGATTTGAAGAAGGTTTTTGATACCGTCAAAACAGGAGAGGTAATTGAAACCTTGGGCAATCAGGTGTTCCTCCTACTTATATGAGGACCTGTTGAGCTCCACAAACTAACGCGTGCGTCACAAAAACGCGTCAATCAGAAACGATTTTTTTAATTTGTTTGTGAACTCCATGACAATCTGGCAATAGTTTGTCGTTGGTTATATGTTTATGCAAAACGTTCGGGAACACTCACCACGGATGAACAGCGTTCTAGTTCCTTTGTCTAATTTTTGGCTTATTCCTAGAGTTTAGCCCATTTCCTTCGACGTCTGAGCTTTTTGCACAGAATCGTTACCCACTACAGGATTCTGCCCTTTTTTCTAATTACCGCCAACCATTTTTCCGCGTACGAGAAAGTTCCTGGGCACAGTTATGAATTTTTGATTTTCGCATCGCCCACTCNGTACACCCCCCCCCCCCTACTTCGGGGGTTGATACATTCCTTCTATTAACCGTATCACTTTTTTCCCGTGTTCCGAAACGCTTCTGAACAGGGCTGAGATCTTTTGGTCTAGGGCTCGCCTACCTCAGTGCATACCCCACCCACTTGAGGTATTTGACTACATGTCTTCTATAAACTGTAACCACACATTTCTCGCGTCGTAGAACGTTTCTGAACAGAGTTATGAGTTTTTGATCTCAGCTCCGCATACCATTGCGCAAACCACGCCCACTACAAGGATTTGGTCACATTCTTTTTATTACCTATTACCATCGGTTTCCAGTTTTCTAAAACGTTCCTGGACCCGATTATTAATTTTTGATCTTAACCTCGCCTACCTTAGCTGAAACTCCGCCCACCTCGTGGATTTGGCCACATTTCTTCCACTACATCTAAGCTATTTTCTGGCATTCTAGATCCTTTTTTTCAAAAAGTAGCTTCCATTTAGAAACACGTTCCACCCATCGTGGACCAGGCTTCGTAAATGCATGCCTAACACGCGTGAAACCTTGCTCAGCCCTTACTCTTCTAAGCTCTACGCTTACGTTGAATCGAGTTTTGAAATTATCTGGGAAGTACCGACCCTGAGCGAATACCCATGTCACCGCCGAAGGGTTTTCTTCACTTCACTGTTGTCCCATCCCTCAACCTCGCTCATTTTTTTCCGGCGTCCGGACTCTTGTGAAACCTAGCTAAGAAGTTCTGCTCATGACACCGCCCACTCGTGTGTATGTCCCTCCCCTGTGAGCGTAGCTCCGCTGAGTTCACATGTGCTCTGTTAATCTTATCCTATGCCCAACCCACCCCAAACATAACCCGACTTCTGCAGTGCATCTTGAGGTAATATCGAATTTTTGTATAAACAAACAGGCAGAAAACGGAAGCGCGTCATACATAGTAAGAATATTTCGTGAGCTTTGAAACAACTCTACGATCACGATCTCGCCATTCTACTACGGAGCGATACATTTTTGCCCAAACTTTACAGTGCCGTTTTCGAGCATGTCTTACGCCATCCGGGATCGCAGGATATACAGCTTGAAGAGCGTACGAAAACATCGAGGGAGTGGTGAAAAAGACAAAGAACATCTAGCTCCGCGCTCATCTTCTCGACTTTGTGATGACTGGACCAAGGCGATCGCTGAATATATCCTTCAAGACAGCAGGTTTACCGCTAGCCGGGTAACGGAACTTGTCCCCTATCGCGGCATTCTCCCTTGCGGCATGCGGCAAATGTCACTGCAATTACCGTACTCACCCCGCCAACCACCAATCGATAGGACGCGATATTTTTTGTTGATTGCCTTGCTTTTTTGTTGGATTTGATCGTTCTTTCTTCTGTTTCTTTTTCGTTTTCATGTTTATTAGACTTGATTAGTGGAAATAACTCCTCCTATGTAAGCGGCGATCAANAGGCGGCGGGTGCGGCGTGTGCGACGCCGAGACAAGAGAGAAGTTCCCGGACCCGGAAATAGATGATTAATGGAGTAGCAAGATGTGTTGCTGTTGAAGAACTGAGATCTACATAGATATAAGTATGGATGATTCATGAACCATGCCGAACTTAACCGATCTCTCCAGATGCTTCCTTGGGTAGGACAGGATTTCGTGACGGACAGGCACACGATACTCCCTTATATAAAGGATAAAGGATAAGTTCTTTGAGGTCGATCAACCCCTCTGTGGGATGCGCCCCACACTTAACTTCCATTTAGAATCGCAATAAATCCATTCCATAATCGTATTGAATGCGTACGTGGCCGATACAGTGACTTGCAGTGGACAGCCGATGTGAAAGTCAGTGCTTTTATCCTCCCAGACGAGTGTGGTACCAATAACCGAACCGGAGAAATGAAAAGCTTGGATAAACTAGGCGGATATCAGTCCAGGATTCCAACCTGTGACAATGAATGTGAGAAATAGTGCGCCACCTGCACCTACACTACCATCGCTCTCCATTCCTTAAAGTAGTCGTAATTCATTATAAATAATGATGGACACTTTATGTATGTGGCTAATAATTGTGTTCACTTGCCGTATTTTAAAGGGATCATGGATTTTTGATCGCGCAAGGGGAAGACACTAGGGGGCAGTGGCCCTTCAAGATGAATGTACAGTAGCGCTCAAAAGTCCTCGGTGAGATGCTTTACGCTTTTCCGTGCATAACTTTTTTCTTAGTAGACCAAATCGTGCGAAATTTGGATATGTTTAACTAGAGCATATTTTACCCTACCCAACACTATTTGACTGCAAAGCTGCGATGTCAACAGGTAGAGCAATGTGTTTGTTGCGGTAGCAGATTTTGCTAAAAGAAAAGTTCTGCACTTATTCGCACCGTATGAGCGTTTTTCTCATCTATTGTGTTCGACGTTACCGCTTGTACACTTTAGACATGGCAAAAAGGAAAGAAATTCCAGAAGGGCTATCATTCGTATTTCCAGTTGATTTTTTGTTAAAGCCCTTTGGGATATCTGGAACATGATCAGATTGCAGGTTAATAGTGGCAAATATCACAATACACCCATGCTACACACATCGAAATTTCTCATGATTAGATCCAGTAGGAAAGGAGTTACGACTGAAAAGTAGGTCTGAAGAACCATTTCACCGAAGACTTTTGAGCGCTACTGTATACATGTTTTGACTTGATGTTTTGTTAACTGCTGTTTTAAAGCCGCAGTACGCGAAGTGAAAGTCTCACAAGGTTGGCGATTTGTGGGCAAAACTCCAGTCTCGGACGGGACTCGAACCCGTACTTGTGCCCTGAAGTTTTGTACATAAATCGCCAGTATGTGAGACTGCCAGAGATGTTCTCAAACACTGATCTCAAATCTTTTCTTCAACCCTGCCAAACGATTTCGAAAACAAACATATGGAACTGTTTTCTCCCTGTATATACATAGCTCTGTGTTGCACAATGAGACAACCCAGTTTTTCATGCCCCAAACGCTTCCAAAGTGCTTTTACGCGTCATATTGACTATTTGCAATCCTCCTCCACATTGAGGAATACTAAAATGCTCCGAAGGATCATTTTCGTCCTTTCGCTACTTGTTGAAGAAGTGTGCAGCTCTGATCCCGTATAGAGGAATTGAGGAAAAAGCTCCGCTCAGAACAGGCGAAATCTTGAGCAATTTGTGAAGCTTTTGACAGTAAGGTGCCTCATCATTCATTGGGCTAAAGCGCTCTTCAACATTCTGCCTGCGATATGTTCTGCCTGAAGTTTGTTATGGGGAGCTTTAGAGGATTTTGGTTATAGGGTAGGCAAGGAAAAACTGCTACTACATATATAAGTAGTTCCAATTCCCCTCAAACGCGGGAACAGCTGTGAATGGTCAATATGAAGCGCAAAAGCATTTCGCAATTGGGGAGGGGTTTCATAAAGAGCAAAATGGGCACATGCATTAGGCCTATCTTGTGAGCCCACGAGGCAACCAAGTGCAGCGTCGATGTACGACATTAGGATTTCTCGGGCCGCTTCTCGTCGGGTGGAACCCGGCGGCATGACTGAGGAGGAAAGCGTTTTCACAACTTTGCTCCCAAAATCTTTCAGCAGTTTTGGTGAGTGGATATAAGATCAGCGTACGAAAACACTTTCGGCGGCAGTTTTTGAAAAAAGCAGCACGATTCTGGAGCTTCCTTTGATTTGCATGAGCATCCCGCTCAACGTGGTAGGATTCTAGCAAAGATTCCATCTGCGTCTGTTTCAAGGTAGAGTGCTTGAAAAAGGCATCTTTCATTCAAGAGCCTACTCGAAATGACCTGTACATCTAGTTGAACTCATTTTATGAGCATACTTTCCATTGTGCAGTTCATAACAGATAAAATACAAGACAAAGTCTTTGGCTTTACTCAGTTCTGAACTCGACTACATTCCACTCGCGGTGGCCAGCCTATATACAAATCAGTGCTTTTATCTTACCTTTATTGGTAATAGCCAAGTCAATTAACATGAATCGACTGTGCACGGATGGAGGGCTTGGGTTGTTGATTTGGGCGTGTTAGAGTTTCAATCTCGTGACCATGAGAGTACGATAATGGTAAGATTGTAATGATTTCCCATTACACGAGCTTCACCCTTGTATGGATGTTGTCGAGCCATACATTATCAAATGTCTTTATCAATAGAGCTTCCTCTCTCTCTTCGGATATATTATTGAATGGGAATCCAAGATTATCAGCGGACGAATAAGTTTTGTCAAGAATGATATCGAAGCAAAGAAAGACAGCGATTCTTTATTGAGACACAAACTTTGCTCAGTAGCGGTCGTGAAGGTTCAGAGATGAGTCGAGCACTTCCCTATTCTCTGTAGAGCCCAACAAAGTAACCGTGGATGATGTTTTACGCATCCCGTTCTTTTAGATTAAGTCCCATCAAAATGTTACAGAAGAAGTGATAGGTCATCCACGACGTAACACGTA
>UZAF01016230.1:30346-43534 GCA_900617895.1 Haemonchus placei | reverse complement strand
CTAGCAAAAACCCGAACTCGAAAGTCAAATTCTTTCAAGAGAAAAAGAGCCGCGAAAAAATCCGCAATAATTATGCATCAACCTAATAGTTCTTATTTCGAACGTTTGACTATAAATTGGTGAATTGTGAAGTAAATCCTCAATCTCGAAGAGGCTTCATTGCCACAGCGCTCCAAAGTAGCGAGGGCACGACAACAGAATGGTTTGGTGAGATGACCTAATCACCGAATAGCATAGTGTGCTCGACCCATTTATTCTGATAAGACGCCAGTACTTCTTGTTTGAATTGATGAGGAAGTCACAGTTATGTGCAACCTCCAACCTCTTACGTGCAGCCCCCAGCTTCTTGACGCGCGGCCCAAAGGGGAAGCTAGTAGATGAAATAACCTTGTGAATGTTTGTATGAATTTGCATTCATGTATGCTTCATGTTTTCCCCTCCTCTCTTGAAATCCAGGCATTTGTGAATTAGGGAGCTCTCAGTGCCTCTGTGCCAAGAGGACCACTTCATTCATGTGTAATTTTCCAGGAAAACTTTCTCATCCTGCCCTTCGGTTTGCCTTCACCTCGAAAGATGATTTCGACAAGTAAATGAATAGCAAGCAGTCTCAGCGAGTACATACAGTATAAATGTGAGATTCTTTCAAGTTTTTCGAACTAGTTTTTTCTTCACAGGCTACCCATACGCTAGCTTAACTTCATAGGGAAATTTCAGTCTGTGAAAACTACCAACCACTTTTTTCGTTCCAGAGAGATGAAGCAGTTCAGCGGGACTCTGGGCGGTATACTTCGCTTAAGGGAGTGAAATGTGAACCTAGAGAACGGATTCCTCATGAGCTGGCGGAGCAATGCAAGAAAATTTGAGATAAGTTCAAAAAACATTAGGCAAATGCCGATCGGAATTTGGGCAAGATAGGAAGAGGACATTCGCTCAAAAAAGAGTTCCTTTTTTTACTGCAGACCGTCCGGGAGGTCTAATGCTAGAGGCTGATGTCAGAAAACTCAACCGCCGCCAACGAAACTGCCCCTTACCTTGGCGAAGACTCGCAGCTAAAATCGCAAAATTCCATACTAAAAGAGGGAAGTTTTCACCGCTGCTCATCAGCATAGAGCAATAGAGAGTCAGCACATTTTCAATGGACTTTGTTTTCCAGGCCTGCGATCCTCCTTCGCATTCACCTAATTCGACCAATCTTGCTTCGACAGATGTTTCTGCTCTGTTTGCCAGACTTCTTTCAGGTAAACAAGAACCATAATGGCCGATAATTCTTGACATAAACTTCTGACGTTGCTATGATCCAAGACTTTGAAAATTCTGCAATCGAAGCAGCAACTTCTCCAAATCGAGGACACATAATTGTTTCTAATCAAGAGCATCGCTGCTGAATATGTACTTGAATTCAAAAAAGATGTCCCAGTTTCAGGCCATATCCACTCCTCCCTATGGGGTCAATATGTAATCCCTCTGTCTCCCAAGTGTAAGGGGTAAAATAGTTCAGAGCAAATGTCATGAATCAGTGAATCATTCACGAGGTAGACATGCCCATTTGATTTGAGCCAGATTTTTTCTGAAAAATGGATGGGGAAAAATTCTATCGCAGAAAAAAAAGCATGATACGGCCTTGCACCACAGAACGTTTCCGCCATTTGTCTTCTACGTGCCTAAAGGTTTGTAAAATTACACGCATACACTTGGCACGCCGTAGTCCCGTGATCATGGCCAGGAGCATAGTGCGATATGGTAGATTGAAGGAAAAACGGATGTTTTTCAGATGGGGCGACGGACATACTGAAGAGTTTTCCTGCAGTTATTTAGGAAGGGGAGCTCTGGCTGTTGTGAATTTGGCCCGCCCCTCTCCCTCTCACCTCTCTAGCCAGTTCGCAACATTTAAGGCGTATAACTTTGAGGGCAGTACTTTTGGTTCGGTATAAGCAATGACGTATGTTGAGACATGTGCATCTTTCTGGGTCTCCCCATCGCCTGGTTGGCAAAACTTGTTCAACTGCTTTATGCGGCCTTATGATATGAGGGTCCTCCTTCCATTCATATCAAATCATATCAAAGGAACGAGAAATGAAATCAGACTTTTTCGCAGCCTGAGTGAATTTCAAAGGCAGCCGGTATTAGTCGATTTGTTTAGTAGACCCAGAACTCAAAAGAAAGGACGGAGCAACACTTATATGCTGGCATACTTTTTCCTAAATGTTCTTTGGACTGCCCTCTCCTCATGCCTGAAGGGCTCACATGCCTTCGCCACACCTTATTTATCGTTCATAACCGTTTAGGTGTCATCTCACCTCTTTTTGTCATATTGTTCACTAAAGATGTGTGTATGTATGCTTTTGAGACCGCTGTTCCGTCCAGAAAAAAACTAGGAAAACCTCGAAATGATCGAGTGGATGCCAATTTCAAGCTGCCACGTGATTTTGGAGGGTACGTTGGGTCTAATTATTCATTGCCAGGACAAGTGTAACAATGCCAAGAAGTAGCTG
Organism: Haemonchus placei; assembly: GCA_900617895.1. Classification (NCBI taxonomy): domain Eukaryota; kingdom Metazoa; phylum Nematoda; class Chromadorea; order Rhabditida; family Trichostrongylidae; genus Haemonchus; species Haemonchus placei. The sequence goes on along the minus strand of UZAF01016230.1, from coordinate 41,042 downwards.
GGCGTCAGCAACCTTTCATCGCTTTGCCCTTACACCGCAAGGGTGCTGTGACAATAAAAACTTTGATACCCACCTACCCCCCTAATACTTGACAAAAACTAATTTTTTCGCATTTTTTGCAGGTAAACCTATTCGACATATTCGAAACCATTCCAGCGAATCTTTTATGTCTCCTTTTATTAAACATGACGGTCTCGATCACCTCATAATTGCCTCTATTTTCTTCATCTTCATTCTTTTCCTTGTAATTGAAACTCTCGTTCTCGAGTGAACAAACAGGAACGTGCCTCTCCTATCCAAAACTTAAATGATTTTTTTGAAATGGTAAGAAACAGCGGGGTAAACCTCCACCGAAAGGGCACTTTTGTTCTTCAGAAGCATGTTGCCATTTTTTTCCTATCAGCCCGAAGAAGAGGAGATAACGCGTTCTCGGCTTCATTTATGAGCGTTTCTTTTAACACGGAACAGTTTTTTCGAATTCCATGGTCTTCAAACCGTTTCATTCTTTTTAATAAATTTTTGGATCAGACTTCGTTACTATTTCACCTATTGGTGATCATTATACGTGCTGAACAGAATCCTCCAAAAGGTTTCTTTAAAGCCAAGGTGCTCCTCTTTAACCGCTTACTTCGTTTTTGATCGAGTTAATCCTTGGTTTTGCTCCCAACTCTTGTGAATATTTAGTTGTAACTCTATTTTCTACATTTTGCAAAGAAACTGTAGAACAAAATTCTTAGTCATCAATTCATTGCCATTTGAACAGCTCCACAGCGAACCATCTCTGGTGGTAGGCTTCCATCATCGAATGTTTCGAGATAAAATCCCATCCAAGCATGGTCTCCGTATGGGCTATTAGCCGAAGTGAAGATTTCTCAGGTGATAAAGAGCTAGTCGACGGGGCGAATACCCTGGGATCTCAAGTAACCTACTGACCTGAGTCAAAGTCTTCGTGATACCCACTGCACATTCAAGAGAACAGAACAGCTTTCTCTGTAGTCTGACAATTTCTCATCCATTTAAAGGGAAGCGAAAACTTTTTTGAGTGTGGCCATAGTCTTACCTCGGTATTATTATACCTCTGTGTCGAAGGGTGTCCAGCAAGCTGATTTTTATAAACATGATCGTCTAGAGGCTCAGATAATCTCTTCGACAAAACTAAAATGAAAGAACGCTCCCCATACTGGTATCGGATAAATGTAGAAATAATAGAAAAGCTGTAACGTAGATATTCTTTTTACAACTGTGTATGGTTGGTAGGTTTTAGTCAACGTCTTACGAGGTACTACTGAGAGTTATTGTCATGTTGTCAGTAGGATTACTTTCGACTTGTAAGCAATGAAGTCGCTTTTTAGTATCTGGCTGGCTAGCAACAAAAATAGAGAGGCTGGAAGGAGCTGAGTCAGGATTGTACGATGTGCGCTGTAGAACTTCTCAATCGGTAATGAGATCCTGGTCCGTATGTTGCATCATGTGCAAATCACTATACCGAAGCAGGCGGGGTATTCTTTGTATAGCCTTGGCGCAAGACCGTTGCGGTTGGTCAAAAAAGACCTTGCCGGTGTTGTGTTGAGGGGGGGGGGGGGGGGGGGGGGGGGGGGNGGGGGAGGGGAATGTTTTACATAGCGATAATCTGCGAACAGTACATCAGGCAACTAGAATAAATCTATTGCTGGATTCATCCCCTCATGCATCCGATTCTGCACTTTCTTATCGACCGTGCTACTGGCGTTTCGGCTGCCGATTGACTCGACTTCCAGATAAAGAAGTACATTAGACCGGAGTTGAAAAGGACTTATTTGCTCCTTCCGACTCATGTTTCTCATTCATGAGTAATGTCGAGAACGAGGCCCACTCCTTGTGCCAAGGTATTGTGGCAATGATTTGAAAATGTCGGATATTTGGAGAATGTACCAATGGCAAGTTTAACACCGCAGCTGATGCCCCCTCCCGTATGCTTCTTTTTAAGGAACACTTTTCTGATGCAATCGAAATATCCTATTGCCATATGATAGCCTGCGACCCATGGCTCCACCGCACAGCAAATGCCGCGTCTGACTTCGGCTATGCCTTCTCCCAGCCGGAAGCCATAAAACGTGACTGATGTGAAATTAATATGCACTATTCCTGGAACGAGAAAGCAGGTGAAGAGCGAGTGATTGGGTTGTTAGCCACATGTACTTTTAGTTGCTCAGCATGATAAGACTTCGAAAACGCTAAGCAGGGCATAGGTCAAGGGATCAGGCTTTCTAATATGTGTCTTACGATACGGGCCGAGGTGGTGAATTGGCAAGTGGCGCACTATCTCACACGCATGGTCAGGGGGTTCGAATCCCGGATGAATCCTAGGCCAGCCAAGCCCTCCATATCTCCAGGGTCGGTTACTTATGGTTAGTACCAGATTCGTCTGGGAGGATAAAAGCACTGATTTGTACATCGGCTGGCCACCGCAAGTCATGGTATAGGCCACATACGCACCCACTACGCCACTACGATTTTAAATTAAAGTCGAGTGCGGGGGCGCATCCCTCAGACAGGATTGATTATGCCAAAAGCTTTATCTAAGATAAATTACGGTACGAAGAAATGGTATGGCAGTGAACAATGGAGCTAAGTTAGTTCCTTCTAGAAACGGGTCCACAGATTCCCAGAACTCACCTGATTATCAGAATTTTCGTATGTGATTTCAAACTGAACTTTCAGAAGTGCAGTCGCTTGTATTGCTTCACAGAAATTCCGTTTCTTTTCGTAGAAGTCTTTCAATCGTTTTTTCGTGCCTTTGGATGTGACTTAAGTAATTCAGGTGAGCATGCAGCGCGTACAGCAGTTGAAGTCACTCATTCCAAAGTCGACAGTCGTCTACTATAAAAAGCCACTTCTTGTGACTAAGGTTAGGTGACATGGGCGTTTCCATTTCAACTGATTGTTGTTGATGCCCTAGAAATTCTAGGGAAACATGCAATACCTATACGACGCGGATGGAAAAAAATATCTGGACATGTTTGCTGGCATTGTTACCGTTTCTGTTGGACACTGTCATCCGTGAGTTCGGCTCGAATTGAGAATCTATTCATTTGTGCGGTATGATACTGTGTAAAAGGGCACGAACGCTGGTGATGAAGAGTGAAGAGGCTGATGTTCACTGGAGAATCCTTAAAAGTGTGCCTTCTGGTTTGTCTCTGGGTGTGTCGGTGTATGTGTTAGCAGGAAATTCATAATTCCTGTTCTCTTGAATCTGGAGCGTTCAAATTTGGTAGGAGCACAGACGGCAGGATAGGAAAGCTGATAATATCTGGCACAAAAACATGTGCGTGAGATGAGGGCAAACTGAGTAAAAGTACGCAGCCAAGTTGGAATAAGTAGGGAATGAACAGTGTTACTTAAACGCACATGAGATGAGCAGGGCTTGGCGGGCAGGGTGCGCACGAGGCTGAGGATGAGTCAAGTTTAGCACGAAAAAGAGGAGAGCCCGGCGTTAGTAAAGCAATCCGACTAGTAAACAAAAAAGGTGGAGGACCCGTATGAAAACAGAGAAGTCTCTTTGGCATACAGCTACTTTCTTCCAACTTGATGAATCTTTTGACAGTGTTGTCCACATATGGTGAAGCATTCCGGTCGTTAACTTTACAAAAATATTTTCTTTTTTTGCTATGGACCTTCTGAAGTTGAAAAGGTGTACCTGCTGCTCAACATACTCCTCCCCTTTGCTCGAGTCTGTTGATATGATATATAACGAAAGGGCAGATGGTTTTAAGTGGCGTAGCCATTACTGCTTACCGGAAACTTTCTCATGGAATTGAGTTCTACAGATTGTTGGAAACACAAGGTTCTTCTGCGAAAGAACAGCATGGACTGCATAACATGTCAGTGGTTTTTGAAGCACCTACTTCTTGTAATGCCCCGCGATTTGCTGTCATATATACCAACGTAGCTATTAAAAAAGGAGGGTTCATAGCAGATCCAAGAAGTTTGCGCTGCCAAATTTAGCCTTCACATCAGGAAGGGATGACATACATAAACCTGCTTTCTTCTTGTACAAGGTAGACCGTCGCAGTAAGAATAGATTAATGGTTTTGTTTCCTGACAAGAAAAATGTTGAGGTATTTTTGTTTTGCTTTTTACCTAAAGGCACTGTTCACGATAGAAATTGTTTCCTAAATTCCCCCCAAATATGAAACAGTCATTCCAAAAATAGCACAGCAGCGGTGAGGACAAAAACGGCTCCGATAGGACGTAGTAGGGGCTCATATGCGGCTTAGCCACCATACCACGCACCCAAAGCGGACGAGTTCCTGAGCATCGTAAAAGCTGATGAGGTTGCACCGTTCGCACCGGAACGCACACCGTGCACGTATGCAGCTTACTGTAGCCAGCTGCATGCAATGAAACGCGCATTTGGACAGCTTCTCGAAATGCTCCTCCCATATAACCTTTTTCGTCACTTTCTCGCCCAAACCTTGATCTTACTGATTTTTTGAAGCCTCATTTTTATAGAATATGTGGATTTTCGCATTCTCGTCTCCCATTTTGCAATACTGTGAGCTATCATCTTAATTATTCTTCTAAAATAGATGCTCCGAAGTTTTTGTGATCTATGCCTTCAAGAGCACTTGTGTGAAAAATTTCAAGAGATATTCATCCTTCACTACTCATACTGCTACGCAAATGTGCCTTCTGCCGAAGGTTGAAAATTTGCAATTTGACCTGAATAAACGATTGATGTCCTTTCATGGAGTTATGCTGCCTCACAAATCACTTAGTAATCATTGCCATTTGTCATAAGCCTGATTTAAAGATTCAATATAATAATATTTATAAGTTGTTTTGACTTGAAATTATTGTTAGCCGCTGTTATTTCACCGCAGTACGCTATGAGAAACTCCCACAAGGTTGGCGATTTGTGAGCATAATTTCGACTTTGGACAGGGCCCAACCCTCGTGCTTTTGCTTATCAGGCACGGTGCTGTTTATCCCTTTCACCACCGAAGCTCCGCTTGCCCTTGCCTTCGTGATGGCTTATATGTCCTGGCTTATCAGCACTCACACGTATAGGGTGTCGTGTCAGTCATATAATATCAGCATTGAACCGCTAAGCTGCAAGCTCGTGCTGATAATTGCTGATACAATGCTGATAGCTTGTTCTGAATTGATGTTCTTTTTTTTCTACAACAGTTATGTCAATAGTATTACTCACTTATTCTTGCTCTTGGATGCTCATTACCAGCCAATAATCTTGGCGTACGCACGCTTCCCTCCTCTTGACTATTTTGGACGGTTTGAACCTTGTGTGTTCCCTCTTTACTCTCGAAGTTTTATCTAGGAGACTCTTTATTTCGTGGATGGTTAAGCGTACGTTTAACGTCACACGGGTACTTAAATTAATGTGGTCCATAAACATCCACGCGTCTGACCACGTGTCCGACCCATCGTTTCTTTGCATTCCACGTATGCACTGCAATGTCTACAGAGACGGGCATCGCCGTCGGCTGCAACGCTCTCTGTGCGCGAATCATCACCATTTTCATGACGCCATGTTCGATACGACCTGCGTGGGGCTCCTCTTTTATGCTTCCTACTGCCGCCCATGCATATCTCTTGCGCTTCTGTTGTAGGAAACCGTTCAACGGTCATATTGTAACTCTCACATTAGTTAGCGATAAACCATATTGCGTTTACACTCACACTGTTATTCACTAATGGGTGATACTCGACTACAGAAGCCTCATTTTACGGTGTACAGGTCAGTTGTCGTATGGTGCACAATAAATCACTTTGTCTGGAAGCTGCAATACTGGATTCAGGACGAGACTAACCAGACGCAGAAGACGCACACCATCCGAAGAGCCACGACATAACAAACGACTTTTCGGCCACATCAATGAATAAACTAACCTGGGTGACTCAATTTCCTGCTGCTTCTCAGGAGCAGAACCAACAGGCCCAACAGTCCAACCAGCAACTTGAACGGCGGAACTAAGCGCTACAACAACAGATGCAGTAGCTGCTTGCCGTGTTTGTGGAGTGGAAGCTGGAAACGGAGCGGTCACCTACGAGACAGCCGTCTCCAGATGCTTACAGAGATTCGATGCGAGACCTACTTTATTTCAACAACGACGAGGTCGACGCGACGTTTGATGCATGGTATAAACGCTTTGGACCTGTAATCGTTGACCCAGGACCTCAGTCAACGCGAAGAAAAATGTCACTTCATGATGGATGCCAGAAACCACCATGTGGGAGGCGAATGACCCTCATCTGTATTCTTACGAGATCAAAACCGTTACAAAAATGCCATGATCCAAAATCATTGTGAAACGCTACCCTTCTCTCGGAATGTTGAATGCTATGGAACATTGATTCCGCAGATGCGTCAACTTCATGCTTCCCTCGATGCGTTTTTGGAAAAGTACATCTGAGTCCAAATCGCTTCGAAGAAATCACGATCTCCCCACTCCGGCTTTCCCACACAACTTCAAATTAGTCCTTATTGTGATAACCGATGCTTTGGACTACAGCTTCGGAGCCGTCATCTTACTACATTTCCACATGCTTCAAAGAAGGCATACAGCCATGACAGCCAAAACTCTCAATAGCAAAGAAGAAGTATGGTCGAAATGAAAAAGGTGTTGCATTGGTTTACGCATTCCGCAACTTTTACAGATTCTTTTTTAGATGCCAATTTAAGATTTTCTTGCAGGCCATAATCCTCCACTAGCTGTATAAGGAAACAAGACTCACCAGCATATACAGCCAATCGTCTCCTGCGACGGTTATTGATATTTCGAGAGTAGTGCTACGAAACTGAAGGGCACCACATTTTTAAAAAAGATGCCTTGCCACGTCTGATTGCATAGCATGCGGAATAGGCCGAAACTATAAGACGTCTCTCTCACTGTAAGCCGATTGCCTCTTCTTGGGACCACGGACTGTGATCGAGTCAAAGTTCCAGTCATATAATTGCTCTGTTGCACGAAGGACATCCGACCGTGCCAAGAACGTAGTCTTGTTCGTCCACGTGTATACAATAATTAATAAACATGGACAAACATTGCAAAGGATATCGAAAAATTTGATAGCAAATGCGTAAATTGTTAAGAAGTCGCAAAAGCAACGGTCAAACTCTTTCATGGTCAGTGAAAGAGAAAACATGGTCACACATCCAAAGTAATTTTGCTGGACCAATACATAGAAACTGGACTCGATGTTGGGTATGTCTACTCAAAATGGCAAGAACTTATCGAGATGTATTCGACCACAGGCGAAACCAATATGCGCCAATATAACAAGCTATTATGTCTCTAAAATAAGTTTCTCTAAGCGCTAGACGGAAGGTAGGCACCAAGGCCAAAGGAATTGCAGCTTTCAAACTTCCTTAAGAATGTATATTATACTATCTGCACTAAACGATATACTAATGTGATCGCTACTATTAATAGAGGTTCAACCACAGACAAGATCGGCTTCGTTTAATAACACTAGATTTAGCGTAATTTTATTACGTGTGCAAAAGGCACAATTGGGAAAGACTATCGATAATATACCGGAACTTGACGTAACGCTTGAAATTTTGTTGTAAAGGAGCAGTGAAAGCTGCACCAGTGCTAGCCTAAGCTGAGGTCACTCAACCCAGTCCACCTCAAGAAAGTAAAATGAATAAAGCGGAACAATGAAGGACTCTATAAAACACCATGTTCTGAACCTCTCACATTAGGTAGAATATTAGTTTCGAAACCCAACGTGCTTTACAAACCGAGACAAAAGAAATATGGTCGAATGAGTGGCAGGTATAGGTGAGGGTGAAGCAGATATACATAGGTGAGGGTGAAGAAGAAGGCTCTCTCGGCGAAACTTACTGCATTCCTCCCCAGGCAAAGATGGTTTGTTGAACTCCTTTTCATCTAGTGAAAAATTCTGAACTCTCTCGAAACTGCAGCTGCAAGTGACTTGATGGTGATAAAATTTTCAGTGACTTACCACTCTTGTTACTACTGCCCATTCTATAAATCAATTTACCAATACATCGAATACCTAACATTGCAGTAGTTTTCAACACAATAATAATTAGACACAATCGCGTTGTTAAGTTATGATCACAGCTCTAATTCACACCCGAATAACTAACGAGCTACTTCTATCAAACGCCGTGGAACATTCAGGATTGGAGGGACTGTCTGGCACAAAGTGAGCTGTCGAAGGTACACAAGACGAATCATGGTGTTGGGGTAGGCCGAATGCACTATACCTTCCTCATAGAATGAACTACAGTATATTTGTGTTTACTGTAAGNGTGATAGTACATCGTGATCACATAAACACATTGCCTATATAAACTCTCATGAGTATGGTCGCATTCACTTTTGTCTCGTCTCATGCCTTCGTATAAAGCTTCCACTCAACACGACGAGGACATAACAAATGGCGATCAGGAACTCCCGAACTACGCCAGTACATCGACGGAAGGAAGAACTCCACTCAACGACCTGCTACAAATGATGGCAACACAGCAGAAACTACTTGTCGATCTCCTGTCTGCGCAGATTAGACGAAGATGAAAAGATCACCATTGACGACTTAGCCTGGAAGTCCGTCGAGGACGATTCCATAATAGTCGAAGTTTTCAATGCACCTGAAGTACGTGCAGTTCGAAAGAGAAAGAGGCACCACCAATCTTGTACAGCCAAAGCTAGAACCCCGCCATCACCATGCCCAACTTGTCAGCAGAATCATTTTAAGAAGCACTGTCCACAAAACCGTCATGCTACCAGTGCTACTCAGCAGTCAAAGGCTACATCGCAACGCCGCATCAAACGCCGCATCGTTTCCACGCACTTGGTACCAACGTCTCGTCGGTCGTACTGCAGATGTACAAAAGTATCTGAAAGTTCACATCAACGGACATTCTATCCGTCTCCAGTTGGGCATGGGTGCCGACGTCACCATCATCTCGTCCAACCTGGATGCAACTTGGAGGTCCGCAGCTACAGAAGACATCCGATACACTAAGGGGACGGACGGTTTGTCACTACGAATCTACGGAGAGTTCGATGCCGCTTTCGTGGTCGTTGACAACCGAGGAAAAGCATCCCGGACAAGGTGTATGTTGTGTCTCTGNGTGTATGTTGTGTCTCTGATGACAACGATCTGCTCGGAATCATCTGGATTTAGCAAATTCCAGATTTCAACCTGGTCCTGAAGATATTCAACGTCCGGAAGGTCTAGACGCTTAACCACGAAGCGCTCCGAGACCAGACGATCACAAAGCTGAGACGTGATTTCGCGAGTGTCTTCGAACCTGGACTCGGATGCTGCCTGAAGGAGAAGGCAACTCTCCAAATCAGGCCCGAAACTCACCCAGATTCCATCAAGAAAAAGACCAGTCCCATATGCTTCTCTACCCCTCCTCGATGTTGAGGTTGACCGTCTTGTCGCGCAAAACGTCATCTTTCCCATCGACCACACACTATGGGCCGCGCCAATCGTTGTTGTGAGAGAAGCCAATGACTCCATACGACTTTGCGCAGATTTCTCGACTGGACTCAACGACGCATTGCTTTTGCATAGACATCCACTACCAACTGCTGAGGATGTGTTCACCAAGCTCAATGGCGGAACCGTCTACTCCCAGATTGACTTCGCCGCTGCATACCTACAGATAGAACTCGATGACAATTCTAGGGAACTCCTCACCATCAACACATCGAGAACTCTACCGCTATAATCGCTTGCCGTTTGGAGTGAAACCCGCTCCTGAGATTTTTCAACAGATAATCGAATAGATGATTTCCGAACTCCACGGCGTTGCTGCCTATCTTGACGACGTCATCGTCACCGGTCGCACACTATCCGATTATGACGCCAATCTCGAAGCCCTATTCTCAAGAATAGCCTCTACGGTTTCCGCGTCCGTATCGACAAATGCCACTTTGTAATGAACCAACTCTATCTCGGAAATGTCATCACTGCTGCTGGACGCCGACACGATCCCAAGAAGATCGACGCTATTGCACAAATGCCAATACCGAAGGATGCTGCTCAGGTTCGGTCATTCCTCCGACTAATCAACCACTATGGAGCCTTTGTCCCAAAAATGCGCCAACTGCGAGCACTGCTCGACACTCCACTGAAGAAAGGAGCTTCATTTGAGTGGAACTCTGAATGTGAGATTGCCTTCGAACGCGCCAAAGAAGCTCTCACATCAGACCTGCTACTGACCCATTATGATCCGAAGCTACCCATCATCGTCGCAGCTGATGTATCAGACCACGGAATTTGAGCTGTCATTTCTCACCGCTATCCCGATGGAACAGAGAAAGCTGTTTACCATGCTAGCCGTCCGCTCACCGATGCAGAAAAGAACTACGGACAAATAGAAAGGGAAGGCCTTGCACTCGTGAATGCGGTTCGAAAATTTCATCGATACATCTACGGACGACACTTCACCCTCCTCACAGACCACAAACCACTGTTAGCCATATTCGGATTTAGGAAAGGAGTACCTGCCTACTCCGCAAACCGTCTACAGCGCTGAAGACTCACACTACTTGCTTATAATTTCGACATAGAATACCGGGACACGAACAACTTCGGACAAGCAGACACACTCTCCCGTCTCATCGCCACTCAATCACCACCGGAAGAAGATGTCATAATAGCGAAAATCGCTTGCGACATAAACGCCATTTTCACGAAAACGTCAACC
>UZAF01016229.1:93285-114916 GCA_900617895.1 Haemonchus placei | reverse complement strand
GTTGAGAGTATAAGACTGATGAAGAGTGCTATGTTCCGAATGAAACATACAATTCTAAAGTAAAAAAAAGTGAAGGATTAGTTCGGAATTTTAGTCAAGATATCCCCGCTTCACATCGATTGTTCGTCGGNTTCTATTCGTTTTCTGCGATGTGATTTCTGTGTAATCATAATTTTGGCCCACCCTACATTCGTCCAATTGCTTACGAGAAGGGGGGGTGGGGGGTGGGAGACATGGCGCATCCCGAAAATGTTGCACTTAAACTTGAATTCGCTTTACTATTGAGACCTATCACACATATTTTTGTCCCTAAACACTGCAACTGATAAGGAACTCAATCGGTTGCCAGGGAACAGGTGTCAAGTGCCACTCATCACTCACCGAGATGTTCTTGGAGCAGTTGTTGTAAAGTTCAGCATGCCACGATTTCAGAGTCACGGAGAAAAATAACTAATGACATACAACAATTGAAAAAATATGGCGCTCATTTACTGCGGACTCTTTGAGAATGCGCCACTCCAAAGACTTTCATTTAGAAACCCTCTGAAGGTGTATGAACCCTCGCGAACACTCGTAAAGGTTATCCGACCTTAATGTAGCAACCGCTTTCATGATCTAAAGTTCTACTAGTGCATCTCAACAAAACTTTCATCTCTTCTATAAAAAGCTGAACAAGTTAGCAAAAGAGGCATGGGTATGAGAAAGAACGAGTTGATATTTAGTTAGCCGACCATGACTACGATTCTCCTTCACTAAAGAAAGACGGGGAACCAGCAACCGACTGAAGATAGTATGCGAAACAAACTGAGCCTATGCATTATAAAATGGTAAGAGATAGGATGTCAGTAGAGCTTATCGGTCACTTTCTTTAAAAAAGACGAGCGCACAATCAGGATTTGCCGTCAAGGTAGCTTCACATCTTAGCCACAGTTCCGCATTCTAATGAAATAAGCCGTTGAGAGTATAAGACTGATGAAGAGTGCTATGTTCCGTATAAAACATACAATTCTAAAGTTAAAAAAAAGTGAAGGATTAGTTCGGAATTTCAGTCAAGATATCCCCGCTTCACATCGATTGTTCGTCGGCCGTTCTGAAAGGTTTCTGGGAGCCAATAAATCCCCATTCTCCAATCAAAATCGTAGAATTTTAAAATGCAATGAAGAAAAGATAGATTTATCAGGAATCGAATTCAACGCAACTCCGCCCCTGAAGGTCATAGCTCTGCATGGACGGCGACTAAGCACATGATGCATTAATAAGTGCTCCCTTTCGAGGCCTTAGCCGTGGCAAATAACAGCGTACTATCCGGAAATCGAGAAAAATAAAATAAAAAAGTTGCACATAATAAAAAATAAATTTTCATGATCACTCAAGTTGGAACCAGAAATATGCGCTTACTAGTTAACGAGTAGCCACACGTGCTGTAGATGTCATCCAAATATTTATGACATTCGGGATCTCGTTTGCATAAGGATTGCAGATGAAGGCAACCGTTGTAGGCGGAGCATACTGTAAACAAAAAAAGTAGTGTGGGTTTAATCCTACGACATGGTACGCTTATGTATCTAAAAAAATAGAACAACGTAGCATGCCTACTGTTACACCTGCAACCTGAATGAACATCATTCGGATTGAGGAAAACAGGGAGGGAAAATTCCAAATCACATACGATCCGTCGCCACTGCTCTCCATACCTCTAGATAAGATGGATGGCGAGAAGCAGATTTCGACCACTGCACAGGCAAGGCCGAATTCTCCTTTTCGCCATGCATCTTATCTTAGGAAAAATTGAGCATAAGGGCGTTCAGTTCAGTTTTTGAAATTTCACGATGTACCCAAGTGTCCGAAAAAAAACTTACATGATGCGATAGCCAGCACGAGCCACTCACGCATGGGGACGATTCTTGAAACAGACTCGTGGAAAATGTCCACTTGAGAAAAACGACGCCCAAAACAGCAACTTCGTAGGCGGCAGAACGGTGCTTTATCACTTGCTCTGTTCCACTTGCCACTCGTTCCTGTTGGTGCTGCTGTTCGTTGCCGTTAAGACCGGCAATGTGTTACCACTAAGCCGCAGGGTGACATCGAATCAATTCTTCCTGGCAAAGCAGTAGGTCTACTGAGAAAAGGAACGAAAAAGACACTCGACTGAGTTTCACTACAACGAAAAAGGAAAAGACTCATTGAGATAGCACAAAGGAAATAGCGGTGCTTGATAATGAAAACAAAAATGGATTTCAGTAAGCCCAGATCAAGAGAGTTGGAGGTTGATCCTCAATAAATCCATCTAGCTATGGAGTCGATCTTCAATTCGTATTTCTGAGATGCTCTTCAAGGTCTTGGGCTCAGACGGGCCTTTCTAGATACGCCACATATTTGGCAACCTTTCAGAATTATTGGAATGGTGGGGCTTAGTATCGAAGGACTCGCTCGATCCGGTAATGCTCAGAGGCAAAACGTAGTCCCCAAAGTATATGTGTGAAAGCTGCGCCAATTGTCACTGTTTAACCTCGGCTCCAGTTTCGCTGACAACCAAGAAAAGGTTGTAAATAGCTTACAGCAGAAGCCTGTCTGTGGCAGCCGGTATACTGGTAGATGCTGAAGAAGCTGCTTTTCAGATGCAAAATTTGAAATCGCCAGAGCACTCGTCCCGAATCAAGTAAGAGGCATAAACGCGTCGAGAAGCAAAAACTACACACCCCCACAAAACGCGTCAAAGCCAAGGTTTGGGGAGTAGGAAAAATTAAAAAAACACAGGTATCATTTGTTTTTGAAGTGAGGAAAGTATGCAAAACAGTAGGCCCACGCTGACAATGAAAGAGAGGAAAGCTTTAAAGCAATCGGCATTGAAGAGCTCTTCGATGCGGGTCATACCTTCACTTTACATTTGCAGTTGCCGAGTGATTTAAAAGTGTATCTAACCTAACATATGATATACAAGAAAAAGTTTTTGGCATAAGATTTCAATCTCATTCTCTTGGAATGCTCCATTGCTGTCAGCAGTTTTTCGGATTCATTTTCAAATACGAATGGGGTCTATACAATGACTTGCTGAGGCGATCCCATGTACTAGTGAGAGCTTTTACTAATCCAGACGAGCCTTGAACCATTGTACGGACCACAGATGAATGTAAGTCCTAGTTGGCCTGGGCGAGTATTATCCTGAATTCAATCCCTGGACCACACGCGTGTGTTAATCTCCACCTGTCCCTTTACCACCGCCGGCCCATAAAGTGGAATACAGACCCAGTGTTCAACGTTTCTACTACATGCTCCTAAATCGTATTAAGCAGAGCGACACTTTTCCACCGTTTTTACATCCAAAGACAAGTTTATTAATAAAAACCACCTAATAAATCAAAGAGGGGTTTGTCACATTCCATCCCTTGTTACATTTCCCTGGTGGATTCATGATTCTGCGATGATAAAGTAATCAACGACAATGCCTAGTTATGTAAGAAAGTTCACCACGAATAAACGAGGGCCCTCATAACTTCCTAAAAAATGCCTTCCAGCCACTTCAATACCTCATGAATAAGTGGGCTGTTCGAAAATTTATCGCCTCTCGCCTGCCGGCTGACGCCTTTCCAACTTTCGGTTGTACATGAACTCTTATCATAAACGAATCATAAAACGGTCCATGAAATGTATGTCGAGCTAATTTTACAGTTATTATGTTGATTAACCACGTGCTATGGTTTTCGTTGAGCAGAAACAAAAACGGTGGAAAAATTCCAGCCAATTGAACCGAAGATTGATCCTTTCACTTCACCGGATAGCTTACAGCGGCTGCATTCTCCTATGACTACATCTATTTCAAATGCATTTTCTATGAAGCTGATCTCTTAAGGCAACTAAAACCGGACATCGAATTCGCTGAAGGGGTTATGTGAGGTCATACTCATCTGGTCAAATAAATCGAAGAACAGTGCGAAAAATTCGACATGCAAGTTACTTGACGGCCAAAGTTCATGGTTTGAATACCTCTAAGATTGCGTAATCGTCTGGAACACATGGCGCATTCCACAATCACTTATCATCTATCATTAACCATTACCTCGGTCTCAAAAGAAAGTACATGAAATTTTCAGAAAAAGAAGAAAATGGATAATAAAATAACCGAACACAAAGCAATAGAAATGAGAAGGCTGCCTCCTGAGCAACTCTAAAGACAACTAGGCATCAGCATGATCCACATGAAACCGCTGATATAGGGCGTTTTTCGGCTAAAACAGCTGGCAACTGGGATTTCCCCCCTTGAATCGATTGAGAAAAATCTTCCATCAACTGTCGGTGTGCGCCACATTCATTCGCATGCATCACATCGCATTTTCAATATCATGATGGGGTAGGTCAGTGGTGAAGTGCAGAAGAGCTCGAGTTTAATGGTGGCCAGCCAACAGAACGGCCATTCTGGTGGCCATCACTCAGGACCAAATACGTGCACGATGTCCGTCGTTGACGCATTCTCCACCTGCGTCACAGCGAGAGTATAAAAAAGGAGCGAAAATGAAATTTCGAATGCTCTCATCGTCACACCTCAAAGCCCTTCAGTTGCGGCACGCAGGGCGACGGCCCTATGTAGGCGGTGTGGTGCTCGTGGAGCGATCTTGGAGATGGACGGCCATTTTTGGCCACTCAATGCGCAGCCACTCCGACGTTTTTGGCATTCAAAAGGCTTCGAGTCCGTAAAGTGCCACTCCGAATTGTTTTTGGTCGCATATATTAAAATTTGTCACTGCGGATGCTCTAACTCTCCAGCATTTTCGAGTCGGCTGAAACTGGTTGGTTTTAATGAAAGGCACAAGTCCACCAACTTTCAAGCCATACGTACTTGCCCTATACACATGCTATCCATTTCAATTTATTCTCACCCGTGTGGCTAGATAAAGGTGTGACAGCTCAATTCTAGCAAGACTCCTCCACCAACGAGTACAAACAAATCCACATTGCTTCTATCTTCTTCATACTATGGATGCCCAATTCAGTAGGACGAGTAAGAATCAATATGTAATCGAACAGAAATGTGCAAAGTACTCAAGCGCTTCATTTGTTGAGGGCACCTGAGCGCCTCCCAAGAAGAAAAGCAGAAAACGCCAGAAGTGCAAGTGGAAGTGGCACCCCCATGTTCATAAGGAATTCCTGCAACCGCTCCTGCAAGTGCACACCAGAATATATCCTCTGAAATAATGAAAGAATATTTGCTGTATGGTACTTGGCGGAGTTGTAAGTGGAACAGGTGCTCGGATTCCGTTCCAGTAAAACGAGCATTTAAGCAGCACGAATGACTCTAGGAGGCATCAGTGGTCGTCAATGCCATCGCATGAAGTAGGTGAAGAAACGACAGCACAACTGAGAAGGACAATAAAAGTAATTACTCGGCATCAAAAGGTCCTAATAAAAGATAATGGGTGACATCGGGGGAAAGAAGACACCCCCGGCGAGCTCATACTGAAGAGTGTGACTGACGTCCTATAACTTGACTCAATCGCCCAGAGCACGGAACTCCCCAAAACCAATGAATTTGACCAGCCCGTCTTTGATCTCGTCAGAAGACTGCGAAACCAATGCGGCTGTCCATTCCATGAGTTTTTATTGGTACCATAAGTAGAAAAGAATGAAAAGTCACAGTCATGAGATATGCCGACTCGTGATAGAACCAATAAATCGAAGTGATAAGTCACACGCGAAAATTCATCGCTCAGCTGTAAAGCAGAGAGGATCGAATGACGCGATCGCGATCATACCCAAACACTGATATTTGCGTAAAAATGTGACAGACAAATTAGTAGCACCATCCTCATCTTACTACGATTACAGTATGGGGGCTTCGCCTGCTGGAGTTCGTCGTTTGCTCCTAACTATTATCCAAGTGTTTTCGATCCCCTTTGAATGATTAAAGGAATGAGTCCATCTATAGGAAAACTGTTTAGAAATTGCAAAGGCAATCAGTTTGCTGCCAAAATCTGACACAAGTTGATAACACTGCTCGCGCTCTGCGTTAGAGGTCAAAGAGGATAGAAAGTGCCGTCCGCACAAAGCACCGCAGAACCGGATTCTGAAAGTCCCAAAGAATTGCCCTAGTCGATCCATCCTACTTCATCCAGTTTAGTGGAAACGTAGTTGGGAGAGAATGAGCGCACCCATAGTGTCTATGTCAGGACGAATGCCACTTCATGCCCCTGGCTGTGCTCTCTCAACGAGATTGTGTCCTCTTGATCAGTCAAACTTTCGCATTGGGTCAACCCACGCTCCGGTGCTCCTCTCCTCCATGCCAAATTTCCTAGAGAGATTGCGAATAAACAACGGAGAACAATCTAGTTAATCACAAATGGAAGAACATCAAAATGGTATAAGAAGAAGAAAATCGGGAGCACGTTGAAAAGACACATGCAGTGAGAGACCCCTTACGATTGAAGAGGATGACAACCACACATGAAATCCAACATCGATTTTGGTATAGGAAAGTTGCCAAGATCGGTTTTTGCCCAGTTCTTTCGATAACTTCCCAACAGAGTTTGCATCTGAACTCATTGTAAGTTCATAGTTGGAAATTCGAGTTTGAAATTTGAACACCTCATTCAGTCACTTCTACAATTATTTACGAATAGACCTGGACCATGCGCGAAGGATTCGATATACTTGCAGAGCGAAGGGACAGACAGCCAGCTGTAAGGATTAATCGTTAGCGAGAAATTTTATATAGTGTTCAGTGAAATCGCAGAACGAGCAAAAGTTGTAACAACAAGAGCCGGCTTGAGCGAGATCCAGCCAGAGGAGCAGAAGTAGAGGCAACAGGTCACAAACGGCAGGTGACGTCTCAAATCGCCCCGAGGGAGCAGTCAAGTGCTATGACTTATTGCCGCCTGTCAAGGACGTTCTGATATTCCTCTCCAGCTCCATCTAAGGTTAACGCGTCACTGAGTATATTCTGAGTATATTTAGAAGATGGGCTCATTCGTTTTCAATGGGCCATCACTTTTATTATATAGTCAATGAGGGCGGAGGCGGAAATGAGATCACGACGTAAAAAGTCGCGTACCAAATTGAATTCCACCAACGATACCAAGCCTTTCATGTTACAAGGGCCGGCCAAGTGATATCTGATTGGATTGCATGAATAAATACTCTAATTTATGGATCGGCTGGCCAGCATGAGTCAACCCATAAGTCAAGGAAGCATTGGAATGCAATCGGAAAGCTGACAAAAAATGGTATGGCGCCTCCCAGAGGAATCTGATCAGCTCAGAATTATTTTTCTCACTGATGTAGCAAAGCAAAAGAAATCAAGAAAAATTTGATCCGGGCTGTTATAAGATCCCTATCATCAAACGATACGATTAAACCTCAAGATTGCATAGAAGACATGCGGAAACTTAGGTAAGCAAAAACTAAATTAGCTGAGACCGCTCAAAACTTTGGGTACTATTGGGGGGACTCTTGCTCGAAAAAAAGGCCTCCGTGAGATATCAGTTGTGGCTTGGACGTGGTTAATCTCCTACAGCAAACCATTTACCTTATCTTCGCATTATTTTCTTCTATCTTGTCGAACATTTCATCTGACCATTAAAGTGAACCCAGATTCATCTATGAAGGTTACAATTTCGACGGGGAAGTCAGGCGGTTTCAACAGGTCCAAATCTCATTCGAACGGAATTCATGAAAGAACTCAATAAGGTGATGGGTAGGCTTATTACTGAAGCCCTTCAAGAGAGAACAATACATTTAGAAATGGATTAGAGACTCTGTTAGTGAAGAAGGACTGATTACAGAACTGTGCAGACGTTTTCTATACTTAATATTGCAAATTATCCTGTGCCCAAACCTCAGTTAGATCGATGGCGTTGATTAATGGTCTCAGGCGATAGGAGATTAACTGAGTAATATATTCGGTACATTCGAGCCTACATATCTGGAAATCGACAGCAAGCATAATCGATAGAAATAATGGAAGAAACGAGGGGACACTCAGAATACATAGTAATTTCTGGCGCGAAAAAGTGGGTAATACACCTTCGGCATGGGCCATTCACTAGTGTCTAAGCCGATTTGGACTCGTTTCCTGTTCCTGTCAGCGACGACGGCGAGAAGACGACAACAATGAATAGAGCTCATCAGATCAGGTGAGCACTAAACCGTTGCAAATGTGGAAGCAGGAAATCGTTGCTAGTAGGACCGCAGGTCCAGAGCAAGAATAAGTCAGACATGGCTGGAAATAATGAATGTTGGCCCGACGGTCTCTCCACCTATTGGAAAAACTAAATCAACCGAGAGAAACTGGCCCCTAATGGAAAACAATCACTCAGGCCTTCAACAACATCTTATAAAAGATTCGCTCAATACCTATAAATGCATCTACAACGCAGAACGAGTTAGTCCTATAGGAACTGAATGATTATGGAAATTGCACTCTCCTCTTTAGAGCATTCATGCTCCCTAACTGAAGGGAAACTCGCACGAGAATCGGCGCAGTTTTAAGTGTCTGAAGTATAAACACACATACCAGCCGATGTCATCCAACTCGTTCAGTGGACATCACACTCTTGAGCCTCATTGAGACACAATGATCATTAGCTGGAAAGCAGCTCCATGCCTTCGAGTAGGGCTCATCGCAAGAACAACAGAACCACTAAAACGAGAGTTCTCTCTGGTTCTCGAACAACATCAGAGAAATTAGGTAACTCGGTTAAAATGAACGAAAGACTCGGAGAATATTAGTTGAAATGTGTGTTCATATAAAACGAACCATGTCAGAGGTTATGAAATCACTGAAAACTGTCTAAAGTGTAAAGTAAGCGAGTAAATGATCTTCCATACCGGTCGTTTGCCTAGATTTCTTGCCGTGACCATTGTGAATATTGTGAAGCCCTAAATCCATGGCGATCTAAAAAAGCTCAGGTTACATATGGTTGTCCCTCACATAACCATAGATTACAAAGGAATTGCGACAGCCGAAGCCTTCAATGATCACATCTTCCATGCAACACTAATTCCACGATGCTCGCTCCATTTTCAACTGTTCATTTTGTTTTTTCCCCCAGACCGATCTTTAACAATGACAGAGGATTTCCGGGAGACGCCCACTGCTCAAACAAGTCAAAAACGCTTTAAAGCAAAAGCCAGCACCCTTGCACCAAAAGCATGCAAGCCACATAGTCAGACCTGCTTTTCAATTGGAAAAAAGTTGATTTCCCACTCCTGTCGGATGCCGCAGCCAACCTTACTGTTACAACTGCAAGCTCTGACTTGTTTCTTCACAATTTTCAAGAAAAACGCCAACAAGAGAATAACAAGCAAGACTGCTTGAAAATACAGCTCATATTCTGACTCGCCTCTAGTTGCTCCCACTTGGACTAAGGAGCTATCAATTCCTCAAGTTGATATATTAATACAACCCGAGAATCACACTCAGGATACATCCGTTATGCAAATTGAGAGATCCAGTTTATACAAACACCGAAAATGACCCAGACAACAGCTACAAAACTTTAATAAAACGTGGAAACATGACAAATTGTTAAAATTGTTAGTAGCAAGCATATCAAGGACATTCAAACTAGTCCATATTGTCTTCTTCATCGATCTTCGGGGCCAAGTAGAACCGTAGATGACCGTTTTGTTGGCCTGTCGACTTGCCGTCATCGGTCAAAGGATACCTATATCATAAAGACCCATTCACATCACTCGCATCGGGAAAGGCTGGTCACCAATGCACTAGCAAAAGCTTAAACAACTCACTCAACAACGATGGGTACATCGTTACTCAACGATATACGCACACGACTTGACAAAGACGAAGCTTTCGTGAACTGATTCATATATTTGATAGAAAAGTTCACATTGACGGGATCCGTAACCTCGAGTGTTACAGCCTAAACAACGAGCACAACAGTGAAATGCTAATGTCAATTACCACTTACAGAAGTGGTTCTAGCAGTTACAATCCAAAACTATGGAAACGCTTACATCATCCTCGCTATCAGCACTACTATTCGGAGAGTACGTAATCACCGACTGGCCATTATCACCCTTTCCAGAGAAAACAATACCAGCCTGAAATCATGGGCTCCATCAAATACGGTATCACTTTGAAGAAAAGATTGAAATAACCTTAGTTGCGGTGACATTGAGCGTGTCAGTGAACATGGTCAAATCCTTGCACGTTTTCTGGAACTCCGAAGCAGGCATTTCACACACAACAGCATAATCCTGCTCAGGGATTCCCAGATGTTCACTGTCGATATCCATCATTTTAACTGTGACGTCCTAGACATTCACACTATCTCATTAAGTGAGTTTGGGAAGGGATGGACAAGTTACCTGTGTTTTGTCTCTTTTTGTATCAGCAAAGGTGAACGTGATACTGTCGCTATCGCCTTCCTCATACTTGATCATACAAGTGTCATCATTGTTTGCGCATTTCAATGCTTTCGACATATTGGCCAGTGACATTCCAAGGTTTATGGTCCTATCACATCGATAAGTATCGAAGAGACCAACCTAAAGTATCTGTAGTAGTATATAACAATTGTCATTTCGAAACTGAAGAAAGGAATTCATCCATGGGTAGCGGGAGGCCCAGTCTGTATCACCTAACGTAACGTATGAAAGACGACATTTTGAAGGACAATAAATTATAAACTAATGATGAGTTTCTATTTCTTATTTTTAACGAGTCAAATAGCCTGCTGTTTATTAACAATCTTTGGTGATATGTCGTTCATCGAATTCCCGTAGTAATCGAAATTCTTTTGCATCCTAGGCTGAATTCGCTGTAAGTTTAGGTTTTTTTTTTGGGAGTTTTTAACCCTTCGAATCACAGCCGTAAATTACTGGTCTAGACCTCATTACCTTCCCTCATCGTCTTTTGGAGAGAACATAGAGGGGTTTCGGTTACATGAGCACATCACGAAATTGTCACACTCGGTTTTGACAACCGTGTTACTGATCAATATTTCTGAAAGCTGGTCGCTGACGCTCAACCCAATATCATGGAAATTTCGGAGTTTTCGCCCTAGGTTTAACTCTTCATAAGGTGACTAGTAGTTGTTGCTTTGTCGTAATTACTCAGCTTTTTTTGGGAGCAAAAAGACTAACTTAATACATATTTCCTTATACATTTCTATATGAGATGGCTCCTCCACAAGGAGCAATCAGCACCTATGGCTCGGATGAGTTTAAAAAATGCACCTCCATCTTGAGTGAAACCAGTGCTACGTGGGATGAGTCCATAGCTTGGAGACACATTGCCGATTCAGAGCAGTCAAACGGAGCATCAGTGACGAGGTCCTGAAGTAATCTCTTTTGTTATGTAACACTACAAGTAACCTAGGTAATTCAAACATCGTATGGGCATACCTTGATCGCTTCGATGATCTTTTTGAGGAGTGCAGCATTAGCTAACTTGGCCTCGAACATTATGAGTGTTAGTAATCTGAAAACGCTATCAAACGAATTGAATTAAAAACTAGGAG
This sequence comes from Haemonchus placei, assembly GCA_900617895.1. Lineage (NCBI taxonomy): Eukaryota > Metazoa > Nematoda > Chromadorea > Rhabditida > Trichostrongylidae > Haemonchus > Haemonchus placei. The sequence goes on along the minus strand of UZAF01016229.1, from coordinate 103,442 downwards.
TGTAACACAATCGCCATTCTTCAAAAATCCTCATAGATAGGAGCCCAAGTAGAAGATTCGTCTACTATGTCCGGTAATCAAAAGAAGCACTGGATAAACTAGAAACAAATGAATCGGAAGCAGAAGCGAAACGGATTTCTACCCACTTCGAGCGTATGTTGAATTGTGTTCAAGGGAACCTTCGAGGATATGTAGAAGGACACGATGAGAAACGGAGAAAAGGATAATCGCCAAAAAACGTAACAACCTCCCCAGGAGTAGAGCCTGCGTTGATTGGCGACTTTCGAAGTTTTCGCGCGCACTTGCCGCTTTCCCGCGTTTTCTGTTCAAATCCCATATGCCTCCCTATCGTCTTTAGAGCATCATAACCACCATATCTCGTCAATTGCATGGGAGTGTTACCTCTGGTGGTACTTGAAGTGACAGTAATCGCATTAGCACTTCGTTGAGTGTATTTTTTATGGCTATTAGGCTATTCGTAGGTCCCAGTTAATTGTACTCGTTAGCACTTTCTTCACACAATCAGGTTGGCCCTGTCTAAGAAACCAGCCAGGATGGCGTAAATGGATTGATGCTACCAAGATTCTCGAGCTGAGCGTATTTCAGTTGTGGGAAGCTCCAAACCGAGGAACAAGGGGATCCATACGGAATTGTGCCTTTTTTGGATGATGTAAACCCCAAACACGAAACATTGTATACCAGACCATCTACCCATACCTGAAGAAACATCGAACAGGTACGGATAATTCGAAGTATAAACGTTCAATAAGTCGGGAAACATTCCCATTCAGTAGAGAAATTCTATCGAGAAGAGTTTTTCAACCATGAACATCACCATATATTGATGATGCAGCTATACTTACAGATGCTAGTTTACCTCTCAGCGACGGAGTTGAACAAACTCATGTGGTCGCTCCCTTTGATTTTTTTTATTTTACGGCCATGTTCTGATATCACGCTTTTCTTGAATCAAGAGGTTACTGAGTAAGGATTTGACAATGTCGGACATGAGTGGTCTCTCGAAATACTGAAAACCTGGGGAGAGAATGTAGTCCTCTTACGTTGAGCTCAATAGCAAAAAATTGCACAGGCGAGCTACAAACCAGATCAGGAGGGAGGGCCGGTACCCCGCCACAGCGGTGATCATTATACTTTGAGCTTGTTATCTATGGCAATCAAGCTTGAACGCTTGATATGGGAAGAATGTTCCGATCTCATCAGTGCAGTAGAATTTTCTATTTTTTTGGGAAAATCCTACGCTCTTAATTTCCCAAGAACTCTACACCATAGAATAACACTCTCACAAAAACTTTTGAGGAAAATGGATTCGAAGCATTGAGGTTGCCATAAAAAATTGGACTTCCCTTTGGTCTGCATAGAGCTGAAATGATTATTGGAGGCACTATTACCAAGTGATACTAAATCAGTGGAGTAAATTAGCGGAACAGTCAGCACAGCAGTGGCAATATAGAGGCATCAATAGCAGTGTACCAATCATTCGTAGGCTTGTCATCTCATAAGCATTATCTCTATACGATTTATCATTAATAAAAACAACAGACAAAACAATAACAATCATTTCGTAATAGTCAACCACAACAGAATTTTAACAATAAATTTTATGAAACAATGCAAGTCAAGCCTTTCTAAATGATCGCCCACGATAAACGAAGTGAGCGTTCGTGCAGAACTTCTGATGGCTATTTGTTAAGTGTCAGGGTCTGGGTAGGGAGCTGTAAACAAGAAAACGCTCCACAACAACTAGAACATCGAAGATTAGGTCGAGTATAATACACAAGTTCGTATGTGACCATCACCGAAGGAAAAAATAAATTATTGGAACAATCAGTGGAATTTAGTCGATGTCGATGCGAAATTGACAGAAGAGGAGGTTAGGAGATGACGAGGAGATAATAAACGGGAAATTACTTCCTTCGCTTTCCACCACCATGCTTCGCCCCACCTGCACGAGCAGCTTTCTTTTTGAGATTTTCTTGTCTTCGATGTTCCATGTACTCCTGCAGTTTCGCAGATTTCTTTCGAATCTTCTTAATTTGGCTTACATTTCGGAGCTCAGACTTTGGTCCCTGGAAAAGAAAAACATAGAAACCAGGGCAATACGATTCCATGAGAAAAAAAATAAAACGAGTAAGACCTTAGCATGTTGCCTCCTGTTGTTATGAGCCTTCCATTTATTGAAAGTGGAGGACTTCTTGCTACCCGAGGTTCCCGCCTCCTGTTCCTCTCCATCTTCGTCATCAGCCTAGGCGAACAAAATATTGCAGTCAAGTCACAACACAGCATAAAATTGCACTACTGGATGAACGATTTTTACCTTTTTATACCCGATCTTCTGTTGACTCTTCCAGTCCTCATACCGACCAGTTTTGTAGGAAGCTGGAAGCCAGGTTCCATCCTCTGTACGGATCCTCTTTATGCTTTGCCCATCACCTTCTACTCCAACGAATCGCTTCTTCTTACGATCCCTGAAAGCATAACTAATAATATAGAAGATTGAAAAAACCTCAAAAGCTTGATGACCACAATACGTCATAATACTTGGTAGAACCTAATTGATTTCCAATTCTTTGATGAGGAATAATTTTGAAAGACATTCAATTCGATATTGAAAAAAGCAATAAGAAGGTTCCAGTGAAATGAGCAGTGTGCTCTTACCATCGCTTTGCGTGCTTCTGCTTATACAATCCTTTATCGTCATCAGCGAATATCTCCACAGTCGCATTATCAACTTGCTTGGCAAAGTCCACCTTCTCCAAAGCTAAATGCTTCTCGGATTCATGATCCGCCGCAGAATAAGCCACAAAATTCCTAGCCTGAAATAAAATTGATCAATCACTAATTACATATCATTACATGGTGACCTTTCGAACCTTTTCTCTTCTTCGCTCCTCGGCTTTGTCTATCCTTTTTGAAGTTTTGTTTTTGCTGGTTTCGCTGTTGTGACCTCCGCGTCCCACTACTTCAGTGAACACCGCTGACTAAGAAACCAGGCTATTAGACGGAAGATTTCAGGTATAAATGGTACAGACATTCCTAGATAGGTTTGTAGGGTAGTTTTGAGGGCACAAAATGAAGCGATTTGCACTGCTGAAACGTCGGCGCAGCTCCGATTTACACTGTCATTAGAATTCAAAGAGCACTCCACAAAAGTGTTTTATCGACAGGGAGGGAAAACAAACTTTATCAAAAAATCTTATCTCAAACCCCTCGACGTAATTGTTTGCAAAGTGATAGGTGAACGCTACAGGGATTGAATGAACACCCGAAAAAGAAAAGGCCAACAAACGTCAAAATATGTTGCGGCAAGCATGTACCACAACGGTTCAGAACCATCGATATCCACCGGCAGAAGGGTATTTTTCAGATATTAGACTTGTAGTCATAATTACAAGGGAGCGAAAAATTCGCAAGGAAAGTTGATCATTGAAAGTCGATTACATACACCCTAAGTTCGAAACGCTCAAGGCAAAGGAATGTCGTGCTGATTCGAGAATTCGATTTCAGATTCTTCTCCCGAGTATGAAATGAGTGATCAATGACACTGCAATTACTACTAGCGAAGTACTCAAGGCATATATTACGCAGTTTTCCCGTCAAACTACAGCAAAAAGCAACTACAAATGAACCACGACTCACAATGGTTGCTTCATCTGCGTTCTCAGTGTTCGAAACATCAGTCACTTTCTCCTGACCTCCGTCCTCTGTGAGGAGAGCTTCCGTTTTTCGAGCTTTCTCTTCCTCAACTTGACGAATGCGTTCTTGGTGCTGACGACGTTTTTCTTTCATAACAGCAGCAGAATGAGATTTGCTGCCAACGTTCAGCTCGAAAATTGTCTATAAATTCAAAATTTCAAATGAACTAATCATATAATGCTTTCTTTCCAATCGACTGATGGTTTTTGGAGGCTAACATACAGCACAGCTCTTGTATTTTGCCAGTTTGTTCAGTATAGAGTACTGTTGCGTATCCTGAGCAATACGTAGGAATGGATGTGCGGAACATTCAGCCACCTTTAACCTGAACAGCAAAAAATATTTTTGAAGAAAGCATAGTATCGTAGCACTTTTATGTGTTTAACTCAAAACATATTTCAACCGATAGAGCTATTACTTGATAGCCCTGCCCTGGCGCCCCCTTCATCAGACTAGTTTTGCTAAGATGCAGAACATGGTGAATGGTCGATTCGGAAGGTAACCAAAGCGTAATGAATCAAATAAACACAGAACGAACTATCTAAGCCAAGCTAGATTAGCTCCAAACTGAGGCAACTTTTGAATAACGAAATAGAAAGCAAAAAATGAAAAAAAAAACAATTGAAATTACAATGAAGCCCTACCAGAAATTCTCACCGTAACTCTTCTTTAACTCGTCTGGCTGATTCAGCCGAAGGTGGTGGACGAGTGCGAATATACCGCATCATAGCATTCGTAGCTTTCTGTCGAAGATCCAGCTAAAACAGTGTTTAACACACCCAACGCAGGCTTTGGCGTAGATAAATGAACTGGTACCATTTCTTCATTATTGTCATGAATGGAATTGAAAAATTCCGCTTCAAGTGCAATCACGTTTCCAGGTGTTTTCCCAATCAGAGTAGTTTCCTCTTAAGATAACAAGTTGCATTCGAAGTTGGGAAGCAGCAATACTAACAAACAACAGCTTACCTTCATATTTGTCATCGTCTCGCGCGAATCGCATGGGTTTTCCCAAAAATAGGAAGAGATCTGCTAAATATGGCATTTCATCGGGAGCAACCAGTGATATTGCCGTACCACTTCGGCCAGCCCTAGCTACACGACCAACACGATGGACGAATAGTTTTGCCTTCGGCGGGAAATGGAGATTGATCACCTCAAAATGCAGAAACACTTAAAAGAATCGAGGTGGATAAGGGCAGAGAAATAAAATTATGGTTCATCGCACCGTATCGAGCAGAGGGATGTCAACACCACGAGCGGCTACATCGGTAACAATGAGGATATTGCTTTTCTTTTCCGTAAACCTTTAATGATAACCGTAACTATATGAGTAAAGAATTTATTACATCCTTTCCGAGCAAATAAAGCTCCTAAAGAGCACAAAATAGGAGCTAGGGCTCATAAGTACCTGGCAATATTCAGTTTCCGTGCAGTGGCGTCAAGTTGACTAAATATAAAGGAAGTATCAACACCAGCTCGATTTAATATCCCGACCACATATCTAAAACCGAATCGGTAATTTTTAGCAAACTTCGAATAAACAATACTAATAGAAGTCAGTTTGAAATATCCAAAAACTCATATGAACGAACTCAAAATGACTCTGAGTTTTAGGTTGTAGGTCACCTCCTAGGGAGAAAGATCGAAGGAATGTGCAAGAATGGAGCACTTACTCCACGTGTTTCATCGTCGCACAGAACACGACAGTTTGTTTCTGTTCAGCATCCATTTGTCGGCATAAATGCAACAATACGGCAAGTTTCTCGTCAGCTCTACATGTCGCAAACACCATAGAGAGACGTTCAGAGATTTTCTCGTCGACATCGAGACGAACTTAAATGAAGACATTCAACGAATGAAGAGCAGTAGCTCAGAAAGTTCCATTACCTAACATAGGATCCGAAAGTCCAGCTTTCGCAAAATCCACGAGAATTTTCGGTAAAGTGGCCGAGAAGAGAAGGGTTTGTCTCTTTTCCGGTATTCGCTTGAGGGTCTCCTTCAAAAATCGACATTATTGGTATTCTCTAACCTAGCGTCTGATTCCATACCGTTAACTGGTCTTGAAATCCCATTTCAAAAAGCCGGTCGGCTTCGTCAAACACGACATACTGTATTGAACTGAGTCGTAGATCCATTTCTACTATAACGTGAAGGAGACGACCAGGTGTTGCAATTAATCTACAAAGCACGATGTTCAGGGAAGGTGCGCACACTGTTATTTATAAAGAAGGAGACTTCACTTTCAAAATATGAAAACACCCACATGTCAGGATTCTCATGAATACTGGAGAACTGATCTTCAATAGCATCTCCGCCGACCAGAACAGCACATCGAAGACCCGTAAAACGCCCCAACTGCAAAAAAAAAACACAGAATCGGATCTTCTAAACATGCATCATGCAAATATCAAAAATTGAAGAAGATGTTATACTGTAAAGAACACGAGCACCAGGAGAACACTAAAGATTGCCTGCCGATAAATAGAACGAAAATAGCCTTACGCCAGTTCCCTGCCCATTGCAAAGATTGGATATTTTCGACATACCTCCTTAACAACTTTAAATGTTTGCAGTGCGAGTTCCCTTGTAGGCGATACCAAAAGAGCACGTATACCCCTAGTGTCTCGTCTTTTTAGTTGCTGCAGAAGTGGGATAGCGAATGCGGCTGTTTTCCCACTGCCTGAAAGTGAGGAAAGTTGATTCTGTACTTGTAAATGGTTGATATTCAACGCTACGTTACAGGGGAATTACGTCTTGAAACTGCTTTCAAAATGGAAGCCTGTGCATCACGAGCAGCACATTAAACGGTTAACGGTCTTCCCGTGATGCAACAGAAGCAGCATAATGCAGCTAAATGAGAGGCCGTAGAGTAGCTGACTTTTGTTTTGGCTTGAGCAGAACTTGTGTATCGGTAGCGAATTCGAAGTCTCAAAACACTTTACCTGTACGTGACATTGCCACTACATCTTTACCATCCAGAATGCATGGAATGGTTTTTCGCTGTAACAGTATAGTTGAATGAAGCGAGCCTTAATCAGTGAGTAAACCGAGCGCGTACCTGGATAGGTGTCGGTTGTTTGTATCCTTTCTTTTCTATTCCTTTGAATACGGTATGATCCAATCCTGAAAAGGAGAATCAAATAAACTGAACACAACATATCACAACTCTACTATACCCATCGCCTGCCATCCTCCGGCCTTTTTTTGTTTACGATTCTTTTCTGACTGAAGATGTGAATAATCGCGATCTTCGTCGTCTGACATACCCTTTCCTATAAAATTTCATAGCAAATTAATTTCATAATTATTATAACTCTAGAGAAAAGATACACCTTCGCTGGAAGTGGAACGAACTAAAGGTGATAGATGACCCTGACAGAAAATTTAGTTCTCATTTGTGATACCTTTTCGGTATGGTGCCATTTTAAAGTAAAACTAACTACACCAAATGGTAAATACCTGCTTGTAAAAGGTTAGGTTATCCCAAACACACTAAAATGCTTTCAGTACAAATACGTGTAGTCCCAAATAGGGCAATAGACCTGCATGATTCATGATATCAGGATACTAACGTTACAAAATAAAAATTTAGCTGCGCCGAGTTCCAAAAAGCTCTCATTTAAGCAAAAACTAAACAAAAAGCTCAGCATAGATGCATTTAGGCACAACGGCGATATAGTAAAATACAGCATTTAATGCTATCGTATGGCTTGTTGAAGAGAATGGATAGCAATCAACTTAAGCAGCGCATCATCGGCAATTCACGACACTTTCTATGCGAAAATATGCAGAAAAAAGCAAAAAATGCGCTCCAAATTTGCGAAAAAACTGACGAGCGCGCGATGCTTGCTGCGCGCGGATCGTCTGGCAAAGTGCCCGGTAACCGTTGTGGGAGCACAGTTACCGACAGACGAAAAAAACAAAAACCCACTGAAATAACAAAATTTAAGCCTGAATGGCCCATTTCTTTTTCTTTCTTCAATTTCTTTTTCTTGGGTAGAAGTCGCACAGACTTCTAGAAAAGCTGGGAAGAGTGCGACGAGTATTGCGTATCTGGCAAAATTCCAGCCATTTTGTAACCCGTCGCCGTGCAGCTACACGCCCCTGGATGGGTATCATTATTCCACGCATTATTGAAATGTCAACCTTCGATGAGGAGCTGCATCAGTTGTTTCCTTCTAACATCGTCTTCACTCAAATTGTTGAGGAAAAGCAGAAATGGGTCCCGTAAACGCCCTTGCTCATATGCTCTGTGTAAACGAGATCAAGGACGTGTCATCATGGGAATGAAGCGCAAACAAGGATGCATTCCAATTTATCCTATTGAATGGATGGATAGCCATGGAATATGCGCTCATTTCTTTTAGAAGTGAACGAAAAACCTTCTTATCGGGAATATGGCTATCCCTAACAATTGACTCATCGATTTTAGATAAAAGCGAAGTATATGACATTACCTCGGGAGAAACCAATCGATATGGGAACTTTGAAAGAAAAATACAACTTTATACGTTTATTACGCTCAAAGACGCGACACAGTCAATAATACTCCAAGAAATTCGTTACTACAGAACAACTTAAAAAGAATTAGGAAGGAAAGAAGGAACTCAGCAATAGCCCGGGACCTTTCTCTCCTCTGACTACTACAGAGAATAGGTGATTATGAGGGAGAGATGAGACAGAGAGAACAGAGCACAAACAAGTGTATCTGAACTCACTGAAAGCACAATGGAAACGAAAAGAAGTTCAGAAAAGTTACTATATTCATTATACATACCTAACAATCTAAATGAAAGATTTTTATTTCTACAATGCACTGCAGTTGCTACCACATATTCAGTAATAGGATTTGATCACAGACTCATATAGATGGATTTATAAACGAATACCTCGTCATCCCATTTAAAAGAAAATAAGAAAAAATGCGGAAAAGTAAATTGAAACGGAAAGAAGAGTATGGTACCCTAATAGTGGGTTTTCAGAAGAGCTTAAGATCCCAAAATGGAGTTTCAAATCAATTACAACCTCAGAGCGAACTCCGAAACTACATATTCCGGAATAAACACGAAACGAGCTGCATCTATACTCGGCGAAAACACAGCTGGTGAACCTTTCTTTTAGCTGCATCAAAGGTCAATCGACTTTAGTCCATACATATTTCGATCGAGCTACAGACAGCAAAGTTGCCCAGCTGCATTGATGCAATTCGTTCTCGTTCGTTTCGAAAAACAACAACGGGAATAAAATGACCCGAGAAGAAGCTGGATTAGCATAAATCTTAGACCCAGACTCGACATCGCTTCGATCGCTGATCCCATGAATGGTATCGCTCGTCACAATATTCTCAATCAGAAATAAATCTCAAAGACATTAACGAGCTCAATATGAAGCTCTTGCAAAGGCCTAAAGCCGCCATACCTCAAATCATTCGGAAAACCGACTATGACTCTTTCACAAAAAAAAACAAAATACAAGCAAAAAGCAGAGTTTCGGATGGAGAAATATAATAACTATTCCGCAATAGAAATCAAAAACGTACCCTTATAACACTACGGCAATATGAATTAAGACAAATTTCGTGAAATACCCGAGTACTTTCACTGTGAACATAATCGCAATAGAACAGGCATTTCGTGACTGTCGAAAAAGAGAGAGGGACCTTACGAAGAAATTGACAGAGTCACAACGATGGATCCAAACATAGCCATACTCTTGCGAACAGCCGTCGCTGGAAGTTTAGGTACGGCTGAGATCCAATTGCAAACGTGATGGGACCTGGAAGAGAATGTTCTAGGTAGTATTTTGCAGGGTTCACCTTCAAAAACTTGTTTCTCATAAACGTGCGGAACGAAGACTGAGTGCCTCACCGAATATTTAGTTGAAGTAAATTACTTGAACGAGGCGAATTTTTGGCTGTGCTTATGACATGCTTGTGTCAGACAAATGACGGTGGTTCAGAAAATTGGCACGAGATTTCGCATAGTTCAGTGAAGAATCAACAGCGACTTCAGAGAGTAGCTTTAATCTCTACGACTCGACGTTATTGTGACTTCAGAGAAAGGCGACCCCTATGAGAAGAGATATCTCAAAACAGTGAGGGGTTAACGCGATATAAGCAGGACCACAGAAATGGGGAAGGGTATTCTAACGTGATCACTCCATTTTGAGAGAAATACCGAATTTCCGCTCACTCCATAAGAAGGGATGATAAAGGTCGAAGCCATGCGTTGGCCAATGCAATTCTCTCTTCACTTGACCATGCAAAATCTTCAGCCAATCTAGTGCCCTACCGTCGCCTGGGCAACGAAAGAAGCACAATCGATATTCGCGTCCAAGGAATGATCTCGCTTAGATTGTTCCTCTATTCCACCCGGGTGTGCGACGTTAGTCTCGACTGACATTACTTCGCGCCGAGGTGCGAAGTGACCTCATTAATGACT
>UZAF01016229.1:3207-83128 GCA_900617895.1 Haemonchus placei | reverse complement strand
GGGGTGAAGGTAGGTGGTAGTTTGATCACAAAAATTACACAATATTTGTTATCTCGGTAATTTGATCTCTTATACACTTGATATCTCAGTCCATTTCCTACATATCTGCAGTTTTTTGTTGTTTATTACAAAACCAGAAAACTGAAGATTCACAGCGATAAACACCCGGCACTTTGGAGTATGTCCTAGTGCCTTAAAAAACACTCTAGTTAAATCTTCAGGGCCTGAGTGAATGCCATGGTTTATCTTCCAAAGTGAATGACGCTTTCTAAATGTAAACAATTTTCTCAAATTCTACTACTATAACAGCAACATCTGAGTTTTTCTAGAAGTCCTGCTGCAGTGCTTATATGCATACTTGCTAGCATAACAGAGCTGGCCAGCTCCTTTCCATATCTCCAAAAAAGATAAATGCTAAGAAAAAATCGACGTCACAAAATGACTCACTCGGAAACGTTAGCTGCCAACGTCGTTGCAACTGTGGTTATGGCTGTCATTTCTGAAAGTGATAAAAGAAATCACTATAGATGATCAATCTGTGGAAAAACGGAAATTCACGGTTCAGAAATAGCAAAACAAAAGATGGGGTTTACAGACATACAACAGGAGACTGAATAATGGTAGGAAACATATCGTTGTAATAATATAAAATTTCATAGAACGTGATGCACGCAAAGCCAGCGACGTCCTTCAGAACCATTCCAGAATGACTCTCCTCTGACTCTGAACGATAGCGCAACCTCCAGCTGTCTCTATAGAACAATAACGTGACGTCAGTTTGCGCCAGTCTTTTCAAAACAGCAGCCGTGTCACATTCCAGAGATAAAGGCAATCTGTCCGCTTATAAGCACAAACTATAAAGACGTCTTGAAGGAAAAACAGCTGAAGGTTCATACTTCCAAAAGCGCCGAAATGGTTAGACAACGAGATCCTTGAAATAACCATTCCTCAGTTATTCCATCCCCTTTTCTGGAAAATGGATATGCACAACATTAATTACCAAAAACCACTAAGAACAATTTAGTTACGAAAACGAACATCTCCAAAATGAGGAAATAATATTAGTTTTTGGGCTAACACCACTTCATGGTGATAAAAACTAATAAAATTACTATTTTATAGTTGTAGCGCCCTACGTTAGCGACAACTCCATAAAAAGCCTCCCACCTTCCTGCGTCAAAGTTGGAATCTCCAGTTCGCCCTGTGGATTCCCAAGTGTCGTGCAACTGATTTCATAAAAAAGAAAGGCGCAAGAACATGGTGACTGCTCTCTTCTGAAATCCCACCATCTGGCCCTGTCATTTGCGGTCGTCCCACACCCCAATCCCTCTGTTATCCACATAATATCTGAGGTCCTACCGTGAATAAGGAGGAGGTGAAAGACCCAAGGCCTTCTGCTGACTGACCTCTTATCGTTGAATCATCTTCTGTCACAGTCGCAAATGTCCTAACCCCCTCGCTTGCCTCCTTTTCCAATTTAAAAGCACATTTCAGAACAGCCATGTTATAAATCACACATACATAATCGCATTTAGAGCGCAGCACAAGAAAGGACATATCCAGAAATTCGAGAAAAACGTGTTTGTTGTTTCCTTTGTGTTTACATTTCGAAGCTAGTGAAGCAGTCATCAAGCCCACTGAATCAGTAAGATATCCAGCAAAGTGTAAGAATCACAAAGTAAAACAAAAAGAACAAAAAAGTATGGTAAACTATGAAAAGCTACAGATATTGATTGTGATTACAAACAGACCGTACTCGCAAATGCGCAACCATCAGATGGTTCTTGAATGGATCTGCTGCTGCTTTAGTTATGTAAACGCAGGCTTTTCTCAGGACAAGCCAGTTTGTCCTTAAATTATAGCCCTCTAAGGACGACAAGCAGGAATCGATTGTTTCTCTCCCAACGCCCCCTACTGCTTTATTCATCTTGGTGGCCCTATAGGCAACAATCACGAGGAAATCAAAGGCAATGCATCTTTCCATACAGTGCTCCAGCTTTCGTACCAACATCCTTTTTGTATGATGGTGTTTAAATCCCTCTCGTATAATATCCAATAATGGAGATTTTTCTTCTAACGCTGTTCATGTTGTTTGCAAAAGCCGTTCTTGTTTTTGGGTGGGCTCAACTGTATGAAAAGAGCTATTTCTCCCATAGAAAACTAGAAGAAATATTCATGAGATGAACCACTATGCGACCAAATTTAAATCAGGTCGGTACTACCTAGAATGAATACGGAACGTAGCTCAGCAGCAGGAGAACCTTACATTCACACAAACCACATGACCACGAGTCATAATGTAGTTGACTCAGTTTCTCCATTGTCGGATAGGTGAATACATAATTGCCAAGCAGGTACTGGAAATTTAAATATTGGCTGGTTCAGCGAACTTTCACGCTGTGAAATACAAACGTGAATCCACCCACATAGAAAAAAGGCCGAATACTCGAATCACCCGTGCGATCGATGTTTAAAAGATCATTCATTCAGCATTTAGCACTGTATCAACATGTGGCATATTTTCACTTACGTGTTTTGACGACAACGAGATGAATAAGGTGGAATATCCCAGTTTTCAGAGTATATTACAACCAAACATGCAAGGAAAGCTAAAAGAAAACTTGTCAACCAAGACCATCAATATCATCCTAGAACCCGCAGAAAGCACGGCACTCTGAACAGAATCACTTAAGCTGGTCCCTGGAACCGAAGCGAAAGATACAAAAACATGTTTTGTAATGTTGTTTATTTTGTCGATATTCCAGTCTATTCGAGCATACAAATCATTTTTCGATATGAAAAGCCCCCTGTTATTAGCCTGACCACAAAAGCCATCGATTATCCGAAAAGCAATCACAAACACTTTCGTAGGTTCCTACAACGAAGAACTTACGCTTGCAGCATTTCGTCAATATGGTGAGTAATTAGTTTAGTAAACAAAACTGAATAAATCTGAGCAAAGTTAAAAGAAGTCGCTGAATCCGAAAGCGAAGCACATGTAAAAATCGACCGACATAAAATCTATACCAGGAACAGCTTCACGCCTCGGGAACGGAAAACGAAATTATCGTAGTGGAAATGGGAATTTGTGGCCATGACCGAGAGTGCTATTGAATGCAATCTAATTGTAAAAACGAATGAGAAGTGCAAGTGCGCCCGGTATGGCGCATGATGCAGGCATCAGGTGCTGAGGAAAACAACTAACGAAAAAGTGTCATACCAAAAGCTTAGTTACCAAGCCATACGACGATATCAAAAGAAGATGATTAAGTACATCAGGTGAATGCACTGAAAAGAATATGATACGCTCTTGTAGAGAAAAAACCAAGAAACACGACGAGTAATTAGAAAACAACGTTAACATAATCAGGTTTCCAGTTCATTTCCACTTTCTCTACCCTTTCTCTAGATGATTTCTTAGAGCTAACTCTATAATGACTTAACACTCTTTCCGCCTCAGAATAGGATCGTGTCCGATTTCTCATTTCAATTTCCCCTTGACAACCCATACACATAATTCTCCAACGCAAAAATAGTTCGCTAGACTACTGCTGCTGGAAAAAATATCGTGAATTAAGGTGTGAAACCGACTTCAATGTTGAAAAATTACCAATAAAGACATTTGCTAAAACAATGTAAACGACTTCTCATGGATTTGTCATATGCACTTCGAACACCATAAGAATGAGGAGATGAAGAGAGAATAAGATGAAGTGAGAAATGCCAACTGATCCGTAGAAAGTAGGAACGGATAAGCCCCACCCTTGCTCCGGGGAGAACAAGCCATCGACAAAACAAAAATGCACAGAGCTTCAGTCACGGTGCTCCCGCGGTTGCGTCACGGTTTTAGCATTCGAGCGCGTAAAAGAACTAGTTTGAAGAGATGAGGGGTGGTAATTCTAAGGAAGCTTCTCATAGCACTATCTTTGAAGACTATCTATACTGGTGAACCGCAACCCAAGAAAAGAACCTGAGAAAATTTTTTACATGGTGTCACGATTCATTTGAAGGTAGACATTATCGAACTATCGTCCCTCCTGTCATCGGTTAGTTGCGCATACATAAGCTAATGAATGATAATGATTTTAATAATGATAATTAGTTGATAATGATTTTTGATAAATTGATGATAATGATTTGCAGCTAATGAATTTGGTTGATAGTTTTCAAACGACCATTTGACCAGTCGGAGTCGACCTCGTCGGTGGTAACATTGACTGAATAGGCCTACAACAAAGACGAGAAGGACCTTTCCGATGCCACTGTTTTTCATCGTGAGTTTTTTTTCCTCAGTAACTGATGCCTGAATTGTTTGAATTCGTCGGGCCGGCGTATTTGCTTTTACCATTAGTAAATTGCATTCGATTGTACTCTCGGTCGTGGACCCATCCATACTCCATTTCCACTATGATAATGAGGTTTTCTGCTTTCGAGCCGTAAAACTGGTGCAAGAGGTCGTCGTCTAGAATTATGCCTGCCCATTTTTCTTCTACTGTGCTCCTCTTTCGTAAAGCGTAAATCACTAGGAAGGGCGTCGTAAATAAATTCATAAACAAGGTTCATTATCGCGGTGAAAGGATTTATTTATGACGCTCTCCCTAATAATTTACGCAGCAAATCAATGCAGTACAATACATAGAATAATGGGAGGGTTCAAACTTGCAGTTCAGCACATAACCTGTACCACCTGCCATCCCGTTGATCAACTATTTGTTCGACCGGGCAGCGCTGTATCGGGTACATGTCCCACTTGCACCAAGCAGCCTTCTATGAAGCCTTCTCAAGACAGCTAACAATGGCAACGACGATAACGGGAGGACGACCAACGACGACAGTGTTGATGCTGTAACCGACCAGAATCTTCGCTGAGCATGGCCTCGTGACATCCTCTCCTGCCTAGCCGGCCACGGTACTTCCCGGTGGGACCAATTCGTACCATCCCAGTGCCCCTGAGAATCCCAAGGAACCTAGCAGGGGTCGTAAGGTATGCTTTCCTGTTCGGGGCTGGGATTCGAGCTCTCTTCTCTCTGCTCTCCCCGAGAGCATCTATCTCTCTGCACTCCCCGAGAGCATACCTTACCGGGAAGGGGACCCTCCCCTGTTCGGGGGAGCACGCCTTACGGCCCCAGATGGTTCCAATACAGATGTACAACTTGAATACCCAACAATGAAAGTTTGGCATTTGGCGACAACCACACTTTTATTTTCTCCAAACTAGCCCCGACAAACACTACGATTCGGCTATACTTTGCCTGTAACCATAGAACTTGGAATAACATTAGAGGACGAAACACACCCATAACACTGGAAGTAAATAAATTTGCCGGTCTGTCGAAGTGACCAGAATTACTCGAAGAGCTTTCAATTGTATAGACATTTATGGACTTCAACAGAAAATCAGTCGGAAATCTCGCATAAAACCATAAGAACGGCACACAACATAATACAAAGAAAAATACTTCTATAGACTAGGTTAATTCAAGTAATAAAAGTGGTTCGTTTCGCTTCAGTGCAGACGAATCACATTCGTTCTTCACCTACCCCCCAGATGAACTGCATTTTAACATTTCGCACACAATTTGATCGGTAATTGAAGGTCTGAGATCACAATGCAACGTGAGATTACGCAAAAATACCGGATCCACTTTACCTTGCACGCTACGAAACGTTGCAGTAAAGCGGCAGTTTTCCAAAGATCAGAACACAGCAAATAGGATGAGCCGACATTTAGAAAAAAAAAACATTAGAGAAATTAGAAGAAGAAGAGTTTAGATTCTGTGGGTAGGTAACAAGCGATAATGGCCAGTTTAGAACTTAATGTAACGAGTAAGGAATCTAGACTGCTGAAGGAATCATGCATGACTCATAGAATCAGTCAATACCATATCACGAACTTCAACCCAGAATCAGATCGTTGGATAATATGCAACAATAAGAAGATTAGCAGTATACTTATTGTTTACCGATATCGACTATTACTGATTCTCAGAAAAATTAGAATCAAAATGGGAGTGGTTCTGTGCATACTCACTATTAATTACAAGTTGTACAAAACAAGATTAAGGAAAGTCCTGTTGAATACTCACGAATAGATAGACTAAGAGTCGATGGATAACTGAACCCAGTCAAGATGCCACGCGGGCCATTCCGACCTCAATTTTGGGTGATTAAAATTTACGTCCAATTCTAGGCTAATTCTTTTATGCTATTAATCAATCGGAAAATATTTAAATAGATAGATGCCCACATGCTGCTGTTCGATGCCCTTTACAAACAATTTTTACAATAAACAACAAAGTAACAAATTTCGACGAGTGATCCTCTAGCACAGTCCCATACTCTTGAGGTTTTTGGCGATAATCATGTCGAGGCAAGCGTCCAGAACGAACTGCACATTATTTGTATCGGTAGCGCATGTGTGATGACAGTAGATTTCCCTTTGTGACGATCTATAATTTCTATTACTGACATGCAAATTCATACAGCATTTCAGAGACAGTACTTGTCAGCACGCTGCTTTAACCTAGAGGCGCTATTTAGTTTCCATTTACTCAAACTCGTAGAAGAACCAAATACAAAACTGAAATCATCTGAGTGTAAAGTGACCTGTTGAGTTGCTCAAACTTCCATTGGATGTAATTGATACATTCGGTTTGATTTTGCTGTCCTTTGTACTCTGGGAAGCAGATTGTCAGAGGACTACGTTGAATCTTCTCCGCAAATAGATCCTTCTTGTTCAGGAACAAAATGAAGTGGATGTCGGCAAACCAGGGACTGTTGCAAATCGAATCAAATAGCTTGAGTGACTCCTGCATGCGATTCTGAAAACAAAAAATAGGCAGATTTAGCTAATAGTTTATGAATATTCAAGTAGTGAGTATCATGAAAACGAGCTGTTTCACGTGTATTAACGATTCTCCTTTTAAAGGAAAAAAACGTGAAGAATTAGGAAAGTAAGTGCTACTCAAGAGATGAACATCGAAAGATCAAAATATAATGATCAAAGTAATGAGGATCAAAAAATTCAAGCTATCTGTTGGAACAGCGCTACTAATTACAATCTAATGGATAAAAAGCCGTGGTTTAACAAATTGGAGGGAGATCCAGTGGCCTCAATGTTGTTCATGCAAGTGTTCATTTTTAATTCGTCGTGTTATTCCTGTTTTACCCAAAATGAGTAACTACCAGCAAATCGTTAAAAGATTGAAAAAACAGAAAACACCATCAACACTAATCTACTAACTGTCATTAGGGCACAAAGGAACTGATAAATATAGAAGGTTTGCAGAAAAACATAACAACATAAACATGGTAAGAATCAACCAAAAAAAATACAGCTCCAAAAATGGGAACGTTTTCAGCTTACCAGTCTCTGTCAACCCGACTATTTAATCTTGAAAAATATAATATTTAGCGGTCATTGGCAACATTTTCAAAGCTTGCATAGATTACAAGTATAGCAGGTTACTCACCGTGCAATTGTCCTCACGCAACGTCTGATCATATTCCGACAGGGAGCTAATGAAAATGATGGCATTAACATTGTCGAAGCAATGAATCCACTTTTTTCGCTCAGAGCGCTGTCCACCGACATCGATTACCCTGAAAATACACCATATCTAAGCAAGGTTTTAAACCCAAGTGAACAATACACCCTGATTCCGTTTCTCGCAGTTACTGATTGGATGGGCAAGGAAATTGGGGATAAGGGCTACACGATCCTTCTTCCTGTAATAATTGTAATCCACATTGTGCAATAGTTGTAATATATTGTAGTAGAAATCTTTACCTTTTCATCAGCTATACTTCAGTTTCTTTACCTTATGTTTTGAAAATTTCCAACGGTGAATTTAAAGCGTTCAACAAGAACTTCTGATGGCAAAGTATTGACAATAAATGTTTAATTTACTCCTCAAATTTTAGGCTGCTTGAGCAACTTTCGAATTGAACATTAAGTGATACATTTGGTACAATACTTTTAACAATCAGTTCTAGTGACACCCGAACGAAATGAAAACGGATGAAAGCCATAAGGAAGAGTAAAATAATAGTTTGAATGAAGACAAACGAATGACCTAAACGTGAGTCCTTTAAGTTCGAATAGCACTTCCGTTATACCAGTAGTCTTGATTCGTGTCCTCAATAGATCTTGCTCGCTTGGAACGTAGTTAAGGGACGAAAGGCGAGGTAAGTTGTCCAGAAAGCTAAATAAAGAAGTACAAGTAAGTAATTACCCTACCAGTCATAGTCTGATAGAGAATCGTAATTCGGAAGAACTATTCACCTCACAAAACAAAGGGATATCCAAAGAGGAACTTACTACTTGGCGCTGTCATCTATTTGATACTCATTACTACGACGATAGCATTCTCGCACACCGGCATCAGCCCAAAGTCGCTGCATAGCTGCAGCTAATTCCTCTGTCAATTCCTCCTTGTTGGCGTGGACTGTCGCGAACACTAGCTGGCTGTCGCGCTGAAAATTCCATGTCTCTTTTACAATTTAAACAACCTTCAAGTTAACAAAAGTGAGGCAGACAAATCCAAATCCACGATCGAAGGGAGGTAAACGGCGATTGACAATGGTTAATATTGATTTCCAATTCAATTTTCAACCCATCCCAAATCCAATATTAATTCAGAGTGGCAAATCAGAAGTCTAGTAATACGAGACCAGAAGTAGCCACCACATTTCCGTGTTCAGGATGACTTCAAATAAACCGAATGCCGCCAACTCAGAGAACAAATCTATGGCCTGCACACACGCGGACGAATTTGGACAAAATTCATATAACACTGTTCTTTCACAGTACTTGTACCTATCATAAACATGCAACCAAATAAAACCGAACATACCACCCGTTCGTTGTCGGCGTATTCAATTTGGAGGTGAAACATAGCGCGAAGAATAGACAACATGGAATGTATACAATTGGAATAAACGACAGGGCGGATCATCTCCAAATCTTGCTGTGAAAAGCCATCCTAAAATGACAGCCATCGACTTCTAATCAATTCCAAAAGTGGAAAAAGCTGCAGGTTTTGTGCCTGACATTAACACAGTACCGCAAAAACAAACTGAATAGCACTAAAATTAGATAGTTCATTGTCAGACGTCAACAATGATTACATAAATTTCTACTCAAAATAACAATGTATTAAATATGTGTCGGTTATGAGGCTCTTTGGAGCCACTTCTCGAGGCGCCCGCGCTCTAATTGTAGCCTCAACTCGGCACAAACCATGCCGACTGTTAGCAAAGTTACAACTACTTCGATGCGAGGCGATCCTCTTTAGTTGCCGAAACTTAGAGGCTTCACAACACACTACACAAATAACATTTCTCATATACGAAAGTTACAAAGTAAACAAATGGAAATGGTAACATGAATAGGGAAATGAAGTTAAGTGAAGTGATGATTCTGAAAGAAACATCAAAAAGTTTTTTGAATTCAACTTCAACTGAAATTACGTCCAAAGTCTTGTTTTCAGAAGTTTTGAAATGTCCTTATTTTAGGTAGACCTGTCACGAAGTCTTGACATTTGCATTCGGGAGTTCGCGTTTAGCTCAGCCCGCCTGAACGAGCAGTTCCCAATGGCACCCCGTGGAGGCGCGGACAAGCAGCGCTTTCTTTATACTTTGCATGAGGGCTCGAAATTAGTTGGCCTTCATCAAGCCCAGGCACTCAAACGGGAGAAGCGGCTATATTCTCATCCACTACACCCGGAAGAAGGACTCCCTTCATAAGGTGGACACACGCTGAAGATGATATAGTAAAAACTAAGCTACTCCCATCTTAATGTTTATACCTGTTATTTTTTTGTCGTTTGTGAGCTATTGTTTGGAAAGGGTTTCTTCTGAGAAAATGTGTGTAGTCTAAGTTGACAAAAGTCCATCGAACACAGTTTGGTACATGGGGCTCATCAAATCAAAACCCGTCATCCATCTTCATCTCCTTCTATCTGCGGAATCTTTGCCGTTACTTTAGCCTCGGCGAAACCCTTACTTACGCCACAACACCTCTTCTATGGCGCTCCTCGGAGTCGCTCGTTTACTTTGAGCTTCAAATTTCCTTACATCCCTTATCAGTGGTTCTGTGGTCTTCTCAGTACATATCTCTACAATCGGAGGTGCTGCTCTCTCGTCTTCAGCTGGACAGGGGAAATTCATCACCTGCGCTCAAACTACTTTCAGAATTTTGTTGGGGTGGGTGTTTATCTTGGATATAGCACATGGCGCCGAAAAATGGAAAGGTGCGAAGGGTGAAGGATAAAAATGGTTACCCTTTCTCAACTACAGGCCTTAAATCTGCACAAGTCAAGAAAAAAATGGATAAGTAAAGGGACTCCCCATTATTGACTGCCAAAGGTATAAGGCAATGTATCCAAAGTTAAGCACTCGAATATAAAGGGCAATTTTCGAACGAGGGTTTCTTAACCCAATGACCTCTCCACGGGCATGACATCCATAGTATTAGGAAGGGAAAGAAGAAAGTACAAAAAGAAAAGGGGAAACATAACTGAAAGAGGCCTACCCAATGGTTCTAAAAAGAAATTTGTTTACATCCATAGTATTAAGAAGGAGAAAACCTCTATAGGTCAAAGAGCCCACCTTGTGTAATATCCGCATCTGTTTCAGTATTGTACTTTTTCCACTTTCACCAGCACCTGCAAAAGAAAATACTTGCACGTGAGTTATGTGGGAAGAAAAGTTGTCAAATTTCCACCCAGATAAGGGATTCAATACATTATTTCCTGTATAAGCTGTCCAGAATGGAAGAAAAGTTAAGGCTCGAAATGGACCAAGTGCCTCACCTGCAATTTCATAAAGCCAACGAGCCCCTGACAAATATGCCATTGTGTTCGGAAGAGTCCTCTTGGTACGATTATTTACCTACGCTTTTGCTCTTGATTAGCTTGATTTATAGCTCTACTTGCAAAATAAGCTGTCACTGTTATCCGAACTGGTTCACGCACGTGAAATGGCATGCATGAATAATAAACAAAATTGAATAAATCATGCGGGTTTTTTCATTGTCATCTTCGATTCTGAAAACAAGTCCCTGTGAGGTTACGTAAGTTATTCAGGATTTTGGTCTCATTCAAGTGGGTTCTAGTAAAAAAACTCGAATGAATAACTTGAATTAGGCATCGATCAATGCATGAACTAATGTATGTGGATGACAGGAAACCCGTAGCTTCAGCTGTTCCGGAACTGGAACGTTCTAATTCGGAAAGGATACAAAGGAAGAAGGGTGATGTAGGGTGTACGGTGGAAAGCTGAAAAAGCTGACATGAAAAGGAAAGAGGATTGGGAGAGGCGGAATAGATCGCAGATGGTGGAAAGAAAGTTATAACAAAAAACGAGGGAGGCTTATCAAAGGCCCTACAAGGCAGAAGCCCCTGGGTTCCTTACACCTTCTGCATGTAAGTGAAGCCTTGACATTGAGCATGTTGGGGGCTATGAAGCGAGGACGAAGATGTAGGGCGACAAATCAGTGTTAAGGGCTATTTTGGGCGGATGTAATAGATGATAACAAAATTTTGTTATTTCTTTGCAATCATTTTAGGATTCCGAGGAATCAAACGCTAGAACGTCTATGGGGTGACCAAGCTTACCCTTTATTTTGCTATCACCGGCTACGAAACTTATCGAAGCACCTAGTTTTGTGAACATTGGGAATGGAAGAATTTAAGCAGGTGGGTCATGAGGAAGACTACCTTATCGTTACTATTTGCCGGCAAATTAGGAATTACCATTCAAAGCATCGGTTGAGCAAGCATGACGTTCGAGTTTAAAAGTGTTGCTGCGCGAGAAGACCCTAAGAAGGAGAAGAATCCTTTGAAGATAATCATCGCTCACAAAGATTAATGCAGCAGAACGAGACAACGTAATCAAGTAGTGAGCCTCACTAAACATTGGATGCCAGTTCCACTGCTTAAGACGTGCTACCCTTTTTTGTGTACAAGTGTAGGATTTTCGCGTTCCCGAGCACTCCCCGTTTAAAAACTACTTTACCAAAAAGTATTTCGTTACTGTGCAGAGAAACACCCATCTTCAATTTAGACACAGGTAAAAGTGAAGAGCCCCGGGTGACCCAACGATTTTAATTCCATCACATTCAAAAAGATACCAGACAATTATGAGGTGGATTGAAACTATTACCCCAATTCAAGACTGGACTTGTATATTAATATAATTCAGCTGCTTATCCAAGCAAAGTCAACATTCTCGCAAGGTTGGCGAGCTATGGACAACACTTTGGCCTTGGACGGGACTAGAACCCGTACTTGTGCTATACGGGCATCGTGCTCTTACCCCTTACATTGTCGAGACCCGCTTGCCCTCGCCTTGGCGAAGGCGAGGGTAAGCGGGGTCTCGGTAAAGCAAGGGGTAATTGTCGAGCCGAAGGGGGTTGCGGTAGAGCTAGGGACAAGAGCAAGGTGCCCTGAAAGCACAAGTACGGGTTCGAGTCTCATCCGGGGCCGAAGTTTTGTCCATAACTCCCAATCTTATGAACCTTTCCCATCGCGGCGGCGGCGAAATAACAGCAGTCAAAAAAGTAAGTCAAATGAGTTGAAACAGACTCATCCATGGGATTCAAAAGAAATATATCTAATCCAAGAAAATCTCATCTGAATGAGTTGTTAGCGAGCTGAATTTGAAGAAATCAAATTTTGTTGGAAACATGAAACAAAAATAGAAAACAAGGAATTTCGAAAAAGATGAAATCAATTTTGATGCCTGATATCTCACGCGAAAAGCTCATATCGTTCATTTATTACTGAACCGTGCAATTTATGTAAAGTGAAAATTGAAATTTCTTGGTTAGTCGAGCTACAATTAAACCTCTCTATTAAACGAGTAAGAGCAGCGGAACTGTTATCAAGCGCACTGCCGGCCGTATCATCCAATTATACTTGAACTGAGTCTCGCACAGAGCTCTTAGAAGAAGTTATTCTTTTCTTCATTTATATGAAGATGAAAGAGGAGGAATGAAACACTCTAGCTCAACAGTTTGACAGAGTTCGTCTTGATCCCAATTACAAGAAGTCGAGAACAAGAAATAGTGTAAGTGAATACGTTAAAGATGTATGAATAGTAAGCTTGCATAGGAGAAGAAATTCAACAGAAAAACCTTCCGATGTTAGGAATACAGTCTGGTCTTTCTTGCCATCACAATAGCATCGTGTCAATGCACGCTGACATAACAAGTGTGGATTTCGAGAAATGCATGAAATCACTCAGCTTCGCCCTAGCACTCGTGGTAGCTGTCGTTAGAGGGTCTACAAGCAGACAATCGAAACAAGACCTGCCAAGTTTACTATCAAAGTCGAAAAAAGAATCACTAGGGTATAAAGTAATCAAGGGCTGAGTGTGGAAGATTATCGAGAACTCTCGAAACCTGCCAGACCGCTGAAACACTGGCCCTCGTATTATTGTATTGAAATTTCCACGCGAACAACAATAATTTGAGTCAAAGAACCTTCTACAAACTGCACGCGGTTATCACTGTAGAAAAGGATGGTAGAGAAAATAAAAATACCAGATCTTTTCCAACCAAGTCTTCAGCGTGTGTTACACCGAGAGTCATTCACAGCTAGAAAATTCTAGTACTTGGATTACAGTTCTTAACTTACGAGGCTCGACAAGAACTGGCATGCTTTTGAAAAGAATTCGCCGGAATATTGTGAATGATGAATGCCCTGCGCTGTTCCCTGGCTAAAAATAAATAGCTGTAGTTCAAAAGTATTTGCTTCTTTTTTTTGTCGGACCTTCCTCCCTTAGCAAAAACATAATTCCAATGATCAATTGATATTAGTTACCTAAAGGCATCGTTTCATCACAAAGAAGTAGTCAAAATACATTTCTATATCCTATCCTTGCCTAAGTAAGTGCGTTACTCTACTAATATAAAGAGGTTAACGAGTATCTCCAAAAGGCGGAACGAACACTGAAGAGATAAAATCAAATTAAAAGGAAAGGCACTGGAAAGTGGTCTCACGACGAATGACCCGAAAAAAGGGGACCAAAAACATCTTTGACTTCCCGGCCGTATTCTCTGTCACAAAGGAAGAGCACGCTAATCAACACAAATAAAGTGATTCCGCTTGAAGGGACGCGAGAAGGGCTGGGGCACTTCTCGTGGTAAATTCCACGCTAAAAACACCGTTTTAACTGTTCTCAGGGCAATTAGACGTGGATTACGTCAAAATGCATTTTCACGAGTTGCTGTGAAATGCGAGGTAAGCAAACCAGCCACCCTTGTCCGCTTGCTGAGTGTACGTCGTCGGCAGTTTTCAATCCTATTGTATTGAGTTTTTGTATGAAATAGGTCAGTAGTTCAGGTTTCGAGTTCTTCCATTCATTACCAGGTACATGTAGTACCCAGTCCCATTACCTCATTAGCAAGAACTTCACTAGCAAATACCCTTATCTGTTCCCCATAGGTGCTCGGGAAAAGTACAGGTACAGTACAGGTGACTAGGTACTATATGTACCTGGTAATGAATATAAAACCTCGAAACCTGAACTACTAACCTATTTCATACAAAAACTCAATACAACAGGATTGAAAACTGTACATTCAGCAAGCGGGCAACGGTGTCCGGTTTGCTTACCTCGTGAAACGCGGATCTCGAATGAATGGCCAAATACATCGATTTCTTTTATAACAATTTTCACAAAATAATGAATTGCGTAAGAAATGCTCTAAAAAACTTGCTGACTGAGCTCTCCATGCACCATATATCATGAGCCTTCTGATGATAAGGTGGATGGGTGAAGCGTTAAACGTGACTCAAAGCCACTCGGAGTTTAACTTCGAATCTCAACTTCCTCGGCACGAAATAACGAACCCATAAACTCGATAAGATCCCATTGATTCCCACCCTCGCGCAAATCGCATGACTCTGCATGTAGTTCAGTTGAAAAGATTTATTAAGCATAACTATATAAATAGTCGCTTAGAAGTTGAGTTGAGCAAGCCAACTTTCCGCTGCCAATAGCACCCCAACGACAAATCTTGGTGGGCCAAATACCACCTGTAATTTCGCAAATCGCTTCGCAGAATGGCGCTATAACATATCGAAAAGTGAAGCAAACAGGTTTCTCAATTGGAATGCGCTAACTGCTTCTACTCCAACAAAAGGGAGTGGTTTTATTTTATCCGTTCGCCTGACAGCAAATGTATGGCCTTCACCCAAATGGCAGCAACTTCACCGGTCTGCAGAACCTTGCTGATTCATCATGAGAAGCATTTGCATCACATTACTCGTAGGTGATGGTCAGTTCTCCATCATCGCAAACAGTTTCTTATACCTCATTGATTGAAGATGAAGATGAGTGCAGATGTTATGACTGCTAAACAATCATGGAGCAGGAGATAAAATAAAGAGTGCTTGCTCGCTTTTTCGTCTTGGCTTGGCTTTGAAAGAGGCATGTGGTTTGTTGAACCCGAACGATGACATCTGTGATACTGATGTTTTGAAGTAAAAGGTTAGTATTAATATTCCAAATGAATCATTGTGTTCCTACACTGCTTTCCCTGCAGAGAGTCTAAAATTGGTTCTACGTGTTTGAAGAAAACAGCGCATGAGAAGAGTTTTAAAACTTGTATTGCCTGGTTCAAATAGAAAGAGTATCATTCCCGAAAGCTTCCTACAGAGCTAAGTAGAGGCAGATTTTTGTTTTTCCAATGTGATTCTCGTTCACAGAACAGCTATCGGTTTCAGGGAGAACGCTCATACTGAAGGTGACTCAAACCCAAGATTCACCAGATGTCATAGTGGAGACATAAATTTGGGTGTGGCGGCCTTGACAACTCTTAAATGAGACATGAATGATGTCTAAAGCAAGTTCAAGCGACAAATCTGCATATTCTTAGAATGAGAGAATTCGCCTCAAAATTTACATGGCCGTTTTCGCTTTTAATGCGGTCGTAATCTTGAATTTTGAAAATGTGCCGCCTCCATCAATAAGCTAACTAGAATTACTGGAAAGCGAAACAGATGAAAAGGAGATAATTGAATGGAAAATCATGAGTACATTCAAAAATGATTGAAAAAGAAAAGTGCAGCCTACCTAGTAATAAAAGCTTGATGATTCTCAGCGACATGGATTGGTCCTTCTTGATTTGCTCGTCAATGCGTCTGTTCAGACGTTTACCCTCCTTCTGATCCTTACTCGTGCAGTGTCCCATGATGGATGAAAAGTGGGTGTTACGAGAAGGTGAAGCGGTTAGGAGTAATGTGGATAGGCTGCTTCCTCGAGTTGATAAGACACGTATGGTGATGGCCGCAAGTCAGTTACCGCCCGTGGATCACGTCGGTGGGAGGGAGGTGCTCCAGCTCCTGCTTAGCCTGCAACTGCCGTCGTCTCCTCATCCTACTGCTCTCGGTGTGCCAGTCTCTACTTCTCATGGTTCTGCCCGCTCACTCGGCCCTGCGCCAACGCACCGCCTGCGGCGTCGGATATCGCTCGCGCGCGACAATGGCTACATCTCGCTTTCCCCTCCCTCCCCCCTTTCGCTCCCTTCATGGTCGCTTCGTTCGTTCTCGCCTTCGCCAGATCGATACGGATGGGTGTATCTAGCGTGGCACCGAATTAGTCAGAGCGAGTCGGAAGTGGGAGAAATGTCAGCTTCATGACATCTCGAACACTTAGCTGCGTAAATTCGGACATCCCGTTGCCCTCGCATGGTTTTTCTTCTATATTTACGCTCAGCATCGGCACCTCATGTGAATTCTGAATGTGACACTTTCACGAGGACGCCCTGACAATAAAAATTCCAGCTCCGTCATGCGTGCCATGCCATCAAGAATTCGTGAATGATTTACTGGATCACTTTGGCTTGAAGTAAGACAGTCACATCTTGTATCATGCAAAGTCCTCTCCTCAAACTATTCTAGGCCGACAATGGCGAGTTTACAGAACTGCTCATAGAGGTAATGGAATAGATGGAGAGAGTGTAAGCTAGAGACAAAAAAAGTCTAATTCGATACTCTTTCGCGCATGCCGGGTGCTCCTGAAGAGGTTCTAAGGAATAACTGCCACTGAATCCGTATGCCAATCTGTACTTTAAATGCCAAACCATCTACGGAATGGTGAGAAAGGATCATATTCAGTGCAGTCACCAGTAGATTGAGTGTGTGCACTTTTTAGCGGCACGGATATTTACGCAATTCAATCGTGAAATCCCGAACTCATTATACGCAAACATCAGGTTGACCAATAGAATTTTTTATTTTGACTTTGTATTATTTGTCAAGTATTTGTCATAGGGTGTGTACTATTCTGAGGAATTATTCTCCGTATGATTCAATTATTCACGATTTCTCACATTGAAAAAAATTGTTTTTTGCGTGGAATTTCATTTTCATACATCATTCAAGGACTTTCGACATCTGTTACTTTAATTTTTGATATTTATTGGAAACGTAGTGGGGGGTGACAATCTTTTATACCTCTTTTTTATAACAATGAGGGTTAGAGCATAGTGGAGGGTTAGTTGAACACACAATGGTGTTCAGAAACATTTCTAGATCGAGAAAAGAGTTTTTATTTACTCAGCCTTAGGGGGCTATGAATGTTAGGGAGAAGGAGCACCGAGGTGGGTAGTCAACTGATGCTCAGTTCTTACGCCATCCCACCCACACGGGGATTTCATCTCACCCTGTGCTCCCCCCCCCCCCCCCCCCCCCCACTTCCCTTTTACGTTTAGGTATAGACTATCCCTAGCTATGAACCGTCTTGAAGCACAGAAAAGTCATCTACCCCTCTTTCTATGCACTCTAGCCCTCAACGTTGAAAAAGGGGGCGACGGCACCTAACTACATTTTCACCTCATCTTTTCATGGGGAAAACAATTGTAAGAGGCTCAAGGAGCTCTTAAGAATACCATGTTTTGAAAAAAAGATCACAAATACGTCTAAAATAACCTTACGAACTTAATGATCAACCCAGTTGCAGTAGTTTCAGAATCTATTGTGTTGATTCATCAAATCCGATGACGCAAAAGCCAACGTTGCTGCGATCACTAACAAATGAAGTCGAAGACAATGGATGCTTCGAAGTTTTGGAGATATCAAAGATCTCCCATTTCCTGAGCGCTCTTGCACCTAATCAAATCGCCGCTTTAGTAGAGCCTCGGTGAAAAAATAGCATTCCGGTTTACGCGAAATTACCTCAAAGAAGGCCTCATCGGCCTCAATCAAATGCGACTGAACCCGCTGGGTTGCCCTGCCACACAACATTTCCTCCTTGAACAATTGTTGAAGAAGAGGGCGGAGAGGGGAAGGTTGAAGTAAACAGCAAAAAAATGTGCAAAACACGTATGAAAGTCACAGGAAAGGGCCTCATGCTGAGAATTTTGTTCCGTAAGAAAGGACACAAACGAAAATTCGATGCGGGCAATTGGCCCTTCACGTAATCCAACTATGGGTTATGACCAAACGAGTTCTCGTGATGCAACGCAATATCCTAGCCATCCCACCCACGCAGGGTCTTTGCCTGAGGTCCCTCTCTATGCGTCATATATATTACCAGCTGAGCGATTCTGTATTTACGTGAGGCTTTTCCTTGGAAAAAGCTTGAAAATCTCCGTCCACTGTATTTTATTTCATCGTGGACTCACTGTAAGAGCGGAGTAACGTGCTGAACTTTCATTACTGTTCAGAAAAGGCAGTGAAACGACCCAGACAAAATAGACTCTGCAGTCCGAAAAGAACTTGTGATACATAACCGGGTGGGTACTGACTTCGGCCCATAATGTGACGCAAACAGCCAAAAGCCCATTTTACACCCCACCCCATCTCCTTGCTCGAGCCTTTTCGTTAGGTCGCAAATGTTAGTTTTTTTGGTCCTCTGACGTTTTCTATATTTCACTGTACTTCTTTCCAATCTGAGAAAACCTCCTTATGTGCCCATCGGGAGTTTTTAAAGAGATGTCCATTTGAAGGGAAGGAATATTGCTCGGTAAAAATATGATATTTCAAGGGAACGGGTAGAAGTAAAAGTGGTTCCTAATTTTTTTTCTTATTTGAAGTCGAACTTACAGTGGAACTGTGCAGGCTGTGCAATGCTATGGCTTCAAAAAGACTGGACATGGAAGTCATATGAAATAAGACTAGAAGTGAGGGTACGGCAAACGTCTTATATAATGTGGGCACAGGGGAAGGTGACGGATGTTATGGTGTAACTACAACTGGTAACGGAGTGTTTTCAAAAGACGTAGTAGCGGTGTCGGAACATCGCCAATCAAATAATCAATCAATTAAAGCTGATTAGACGAAGAGCCTAACAAGAGTAAGGAGTGAAGCTTCTGGAGTAAAGCGATATTCTCGAAAAAACAAAAAAGTTTAGGATCGATTAAAGGTTCTACTGTTCTGCACAGCAATTGAATAAAGTTATGGAAGTGCTTTAGCAGTTTCAGGAACGATAAACGGCCATAAAAAGGAATTATAGTCATGTCTCAAGCAGCTTTGATTTTTGCAGTGACGAGAGTTTCAGCACGAATTTTGAGAAGCAATGAAACCTAATGGTGTAGCCCTTAGGGTACCCATAGTATCGCACTGTTGATGGGTCAATTATTTGTCGAATTCATGAGAAAGTGAGTTCCGTAAAGAAAAGGTGAAAGGTGAAACTCCTATCGCTGTACGTCGGAACATGAATGTAGCAAAGTTTTCAAGTCATAGATACAAGACTCCTCACTGAAGGTCCTGAATTTGCCAAGTAATCAAAAGTGATCAAATTTATGAATGGCAATTTGGAACCTTGGAGCATGCATCACAACCAAATGCCGCCTTTAAAACTTCTAAAGAGTGCTCGAGAGCAACCGAGATTGACACTGACATTCAGATGACAAAATTAATACTAGGATAACGGAAGCCATTATAAGATATTTCTTCCAAAAGTTTTGTCACACTCACCTAACAAATGAACTTTGCACAGCAACAGTCAATTTTGACAAGGACGTTGACCTGTGTCTTCATCAAGAATGATTTTGAACAGCATGTAGTAGTCAGCATAGAAGGAATAAGTCGACGACGAAACATTGGAGTAGTGGCTTTACACAACTAAAAAGTTAGATTACGACCACGTATCAATGACCCCACTATTTTGAATGGGTGGAGTGCATTAGTGTAGTAGGAACTGCCTAGGTCGACCTCTTCGGCGGGAACACTGATTGAGTAGACTGTAACGAAGGTGAGGAGGGGCCTTTCGAAGCTATTGTAGTAATTGTCAGTAGAAGCTCTATTCTTTCGTTCAAACTGTTTCCACTAATTCCAATTTAATTTTGTCTCATATAAAAACTAATTATTCAGCTTTTACTATGGAGAATGCTCCTGCTTCTGTTCAACCATACCTATGGGTGATAATAGTGCAGGTTACCCATTGATCGACAGCTAAGTAGCCACACTATTGATCATCTGGATAAATGGCTGTAGTGAGTCAGTCAAAATTGCGGTGAGGTCACTGCTGGCCGTCTCACAGTAATGGAAATATAGGGATAGTACACATTATAGCTATTTCGGATATCCTGAACATTGACCATAGTCTTTTTGAAAGTTTATGATGAGAGACTGGGTTAGAGTCGAGTCAGCCACCCAACAGCTGATCAACTTTTTAATGACCACTACAGTTATTTTATCTGAGGTGAAGAAAGGTCCGGCTGGCTATTCGTCGATCGATATTTGACTTTCAATTTTATCACCTATGGTTGATGAATGAAACAGAGAAGTATCTATCGGGGTGCTATCCGAACAAAAAGCTTTGCCAAGAGTATAAGGGCAGATTGTAATAAGTTCACTTAAATTAATTGAAAAAGTAGGCAGAAAACAATTTTTACTGAGAAGTGCTTATAAACTGCATTGTATGATAAGTTTCTTCTCACCTTTGTTACATACATTACTATTTAGTAAGGCATGTGGCAGATGGAGTCGAATTCGACTGACCCTACTTCACAACTCCCTTCGCTTCACCTGTTGGACTCATTTGCATATTTTGGATAGCGGAAGGAGGACAAGTATGGAGATCCAATCTAAGATAGGCGCAGAAAATCCGTCTAGTAGTACACTTTTTATTAAAACAACTGTGCAATCAATTTCTAATAGTTAATTGACATAAAGGAGAAAATTATTTATCAGACATGAAAAACACTTGGAAACAACAAGTTGTACGTACAAAAAAAAAACAACAACAAATTCAATTCATTCAATTACATACGCAAATACGTAAGGCGTATGTAGCCACACCCGTGGAACAAGACCGAAGTGGATAGTGTAAAGACAGCTATTAGGACTGACGTATTGCACATGGATTCCTTGTATCCATTGTTCAAAGCTCATCCTTTGATTCATCGCCTCCAGCTCCCGCGCCAGCACCTCCAGCATCCTTGTACAGCTTGCTGGTTATTGGCGCAACTTTACTTTCCAATTCCTGAAAGTCATAATTTTCCATTACCAGGATGTGGGATAATCGGTGGAAGTAAATCAAGACAGTTGGTTCCTTTGTCTCTTAAAAGTAACGCAAAGACATCAAATTTTCGATTGCTACCAATGGAGCTTACCTTTTTCTGTTCCTTGAGTTCATCAGTTGTTGCATCACGATTACTTTCGAGCCATTTGATAGTTTCGTCAACGGCTTCCTCCAGTGTTTTCTTGTCAGCATCGTCTAATTTTCCGCCTAGCTTTTCCTTGTCTCCTATTTGGTTCTTCAGGGAATAGGCGTAGGACTCCAACTCATTCCGTGCCTCGACTTGCTCCTTCACTTTCTTATCGTCTTCAGCGAACTTCTCAGCCTCGTTGATCATGCGTTCAATGTCTTCAGGGCTAAGACGATTCTGGTCGTTGGTAATTGTAATTTTGTTCTTGTTTCCAGTACCCTTATCCTCTGCCGTTACGTGGAGAATTCCATTGACATCGATCTCGAATGTGACCTGAACATTAAAAAAGATCAAGACCCGAGCTAAGGAGATAAGAAAACAGAAAAAATAGAACATAAAAAATGGCATTCAGAAGAGAGCACTGGAGTTAGGAAGGAAGGATAAGGAGTTTTACTTTTACAAGGCTAAGGAGGAATTCTGTGGTAATGTGGTTTCATCTGGAAGGGAATGTTGGAAAGAAAATAAATATTGAGAGAACGAGAAGGATTATGAAAGAAGCTGTGATCCAATCACAGTCGTATATTAAATTGGATAAATTGGCTAAATTGAATGCAGAACCATAAAGTGAACATATATTTTTCTTTATACAAATTAATCTCCTACAACGTCCCTAGATACCCACTTTATATGAGGACTCACTTACAGGACAAAGGATGTACGGTTCCTTATGAGAAAAATTCGCTGGGGCGGGTCAGTCGCTATACAGACCTGTGCACTTCCCGCGCTCTGGGTGATCTATGGCACCCGGTAAAGAATCTTGTACAATCTGATGCAAATCTTTCGTGTATGATTCGATACCTCACGCGAAAGAAAGCGCCTACAGGGCTTTATGACTCGAGTTGTCGGAACCTATTTCTTCTTTTCGAGGTACAAGTTTTTCTAACTCTGTTGTACTGTAGTAATGAGCTCCATGTTCATTCAATAAGCAATTGAAACGTAACCATCCATGGTGGATTGATAGGAAGCTCAGTACTACTAAGAAACTTATTTTCCATTGAGTGGGGATATTGAATAGCAACGCAAACAGCCGGCTTGCAACTTATACGAAAGCCAAGCGCGCTAGGAAGAAAACGGTGACCAAAAGGAAAAGACGATAGAATGAGATTAGAAGGGAACGCAATCGATAAGCTGACTCGAGCTAGTAGTTAAACAATACCATTAAAATACAAATGGACGTTACCTCGATCTGCGGAACTCCGCGAGGTGCTGGTGGTATATTTGTGAGATCAAATTTGCCAAGTTCGTGATTGTCTTTTGTCATGGGACGTTCTCCTTCAAACACCTGAAATATGGGTGGGAAGTAGTTGGTGAGCAAATCTTGGCGTCCTACTCCTTTTGCTGCTTTGTTTTAAGTCAAAAGGGAAAGATAAGCAACAGGCAAACAAACCTGAATTGTAACGGTCGGTTGGTTGTCCGCTGCAGTGGAGAAGATTTGCGATTTCTTCGTAGGGATGACGGTGTTGCGAGTGATCAGCTTAGTCATTACTCCTCCTACTGTTTCGATTCCAAGGGTCAAGGGGTTCACATCGAGAAGAACGATGTCGCCAGTGTTCTCTTCACCACTGATCACTCCAGCTTGAACTGCAGCTCCGTAAGCAACAGCTTCATCGGGATTGATACCACGAGATGGCTCTTTGCCATTGAAGAACTCTTTGATTAGTTGTTGCACTTTTGGTATACGGGTTGAACCACCAACAAGCACGATCTCATGGACCTGATCCTTTTTCAGATCAGAGTCCTCCAAGACCTTCTGTACGGGCTTCAGCGTCGCACGGAACAGATCCATGTTCAGTTCCTCGAACTTAGCACGAGTCAAGGTCTCAGAGAAATCTTCGCCATCCATTATCGATTCCACCTCGACCTTTGTCTGATGTTGACTGGAGAGAGCCCTCTTTGCTTTCTCTACTTCACGTCGTAATTTCTGCACTGCGCGATTATCCTTTCGCAGATCTTTTCCGGTTTTCTTCTTGTACAATTTGATGAAGTACTCCATGACACGCTGATCGAAATCTTCTCCTCCAAGATGAGTGTCTCCATTAGTAGCAAGCACTTCAAATACACCATTGTCAATAGTTAGCATCGAAACGTCGAAGGTACCGCCTCCCAAGTCGAACACAAGGATGTTTCGCTCGCCTGAAACAAAGTAATCGAAAGGTACTCGAATTAGAGAGTGCCAACTGCTAGGTCATATCTCACATTGAAAAATCCTATTAAAGCTAAACGACCCATCAAATCATACGTTTGAAAGGTACATCAGACCCATATGATTATCACGAGAAAGTTTAATTAGCAAAGGACATCTTGTCCAGACAATTGTTAGCCCTACATTGGATCGAAGTACGGAATGCATTAAAGATAATCTACAGTCAATTGTTTGCGAAACGCGCGGTTATTATGCGAAACCTCCCTAACTTCGAGTTACACAAGACTCAAGGTTCAGACGGCTTACCTTCTTTCTTATCAAGCCCATATGCGATAGCAGCAGCAGTTGGTTCATTGATGATACGAACAACGTTTAATCCAGCAATCGTTCCCGCATCTTTGGTGGCCTGCCGTTGAGCATCATTGAAATAAGCTGGTACCGTCACGACGGCGTGTTTCACTTCCTTTCCAAGATACGACTCAGCAATCTCTTTCATTTTTCCGAGTACCATAGCAGAGATCTCTTCCGGTGTGAACTGCTTGTTTTCTTTACCAACTTTTAGGGAAACGTGAGGCTTGTTGTTCTTGTCCACGATCTAAACGTGTGATTATTCGTGTGAATTCACTACCAAAACAGAATTCAATACATAAAAAAACTTTTAGAAACTATTCGCACAAGCATTATTTCGCCAATATAAAACATCAATATGATATGAAAAAGAACCTTGAATGGCCAAAGTTTGATATCGGCTTGAACCGTTTTATCCGCATAATCACGGCCTATGAGTCGTTTGGCATCAAAAACGGTATTCTCTGGATTGATTGTAAGTTGATTCTTAGCAGCATCACCGATCNTTGTCCACGATCTAAACGTGTGATTATTCGTGTGAATTTACTGCCGAAACAGAATTCAATACATAAAAAACGTTTCGAAATTATTCGCACAAGCATTTCTCCGACAAATATATAGATAAAAAATAATATAAAGGTGAACCTTGAATGGCCAAAGTTTGATGTCGGCTTGAACGGTTTTATCTGCATAATCACGGCCTATGAGTCGTTTGGCATCAAAAACGGTATTCTCTGGATTGATTGTAAGTTGATTCTTAGCAGCATCACCGATCATACGTTCTCCACTATCTCCAGCAAATGCGACATAGGAAGGAGTTATCCGGTTTCCTACAATACGTGATATTCGAAACGTTTTTCTCTACTTTTCTGCCCAGAACTTCCCTGGGGTACCATTTGCTCACATACCTTGATCATTAGCAATAATTTCTACGCGTCCATTTTTGTACACACCGACACAGGAATACGTGGTGCCAAGATCAATTCCAATGATCGTTCCGTATTTCGGATCCTGAAAGGAATACGCGACATAATGAGCTAAATGAAGAAAAGCAGCTCTACCCTACCTTTTTCTCATCTTTACTTTCATCTGCGAATGATCCGATAGAGAGTAGAACAATAACACCCAAAAGGGGTAATGTCTTCATTTCGTAAATTAATATAAATCACACTGAAATTGGAGAAAGTAAAAGACGAAGCTTAGTGTGAAAAGATACAGACCGTAACTATTCGAGCAATCAATGGAAGTGATCAAATGTAATGAATCACGGGCATGTTAAACAGTTGAACCCAAATGAACTTCCACAAAACTACAAATCAAGCTTGAAACGAATGGTTTAATACAAAAACAATTTAAAGTAAAAGAAGTTCTCGGTTAGGGTATGCCTTAGCCGACTAAAGTGAGCACATCCGCCAGTGGGGGGCTTTAATAGTGGAATGACTCGTCAGCAGTGCAACGCTGACGTCATGCCACGCCCTTTGTGGGCTAAGCCTCGTCAGCATAGCGAAAAGCGCGCCCCAACAACACAACCACCTACCTTGGGCCTGGGAGACGGGCGATACACATATATTAGGATGGGTAACTATTCCAAAAGCGGCTTCATACACATTTAAGTCAACATCAACTATACTGGCCAGTTGGGCTGTAGCAGGCTCATTACTGAAGACTCATTGAGATAACTGTCAGCAGGAGATGCCTAGGAATACCGAACGCCCATGTGAAGAGTACCTTCCCACTCATTGCGAGAGCACTACCCTGCTATATAATTTCGCTGACGATGCCTTCTGTGTGCTGGGAGAAGGAAGATCAGAGTCATTACCATGCAAGGGGAACAGAATTGGTTCATTCCTTTCTATTAATTATCATTGCACAACGACACATCAAGGCTCATGACCCATAGATAACGACTTCTGATAGTGGTGTTATCAGCAGTCCACAACAATAGCAAGTATTATTGAAGGCTTCGGTTGACTACGGAAAAGCAGTTGAGCTGCGTTGCTACGCTAATACGTAAAACAAGATTGTTGTTAAGACCAAAAGCTACAGATCGAAGCAACATGATCACGAACGTAAGCTTCGTCACGTATCGAATACTAGTTGCATTGCTCTGTTTATGAATAGCTCACCCCTGGGGGCTAGATGAACATTTCAACTTTGTAACAGGTAGAAAGGGAAAAGGGCGGTTTGACCAGTGCAATTAATGAATTCTAACTGCTCAACTGTACATAAAAGGAGTAATTGAAGTACCGAATGGGACCGTTTCGTCACAACATTCATGCTGCTTCATCCTAAGCACTGAAAAGATGTGGGAGATGGAGACCCAGGGTTTTCCAACACGGTCTTGTTTCGATGCTCCCACCTTATCACACAGTTTTTGTGGCTGGATTGTTTGTCGAACGGAGCTTAGAAGATTCCTAGCATATCTAAACGAAAACACTCTTTATAATGCAAGATCCCTTGTGGGAATCCTGCATAACAGAGAGGAAGCGCATCCGTGAAATTTTGCTCAGAATGGTTTTGCAGAATTGAAATTTGCGTTAGGAAACGCAAATGACGATGTGCACATCACTTGGAAAGGCCACTGTGGACTAGCACTTCTCCTGTTGGGTTTATATTTATTGTTTGTAATTAATTACAATCTGTAAAACCAATGCTTCTACCAAGGGTTACCGTATAAATCGCCAGCTAATGGGCGAAAGAGTGTCATTAAAATGGAGAATAAACAGCAGTGAAACCTTAAGCAAATGAAGAGGCAATTACCGCCGTTAGCGATCGAGTAGCTGATTTCCCCAGTTGGCACGCAGTGGGATGAATTCATGGGGCGACGAGATACGGTGGCCGCACTTCAAAGGTGCTATCCGACAAGCACGTACACCCCCTACTCACTGATTTCTCGCTCACCAAACCCAACCTTGAAATTTTAAAAATAGGAGTACCATATGTCACGGAACCACCTGAGTCATTAAAGCACTCTTAGAGGAAACACTTTATACATTTATTCTGTTAGCTAAAAGTAATACAATGAATTCATGAAATACATTATTCCTGAGAGACATCAAATGTTGAAGTCTAATACAATGCCCTCCTTGCATGTAACATTATACATTACATTACATTATAGCGCACTGAGATATGAAAGTCTATTTACAATTTAAACGGAATTCTATCGAACTCATGCTTGACTAGCTTTGAAAAAGAAAAATGACATAATTCGGATGAGGTATGAGGAACCGTTTGACCTAAATTCCCTATCTACCTTGAAAGAGGGTGCACAGATGTATTTACGACACCTTTTGTGCTGTTTAACAGAAAATTGTTAGATAGGGTGAATTGTTTTGCGAAAAGGGCCTTGAGGTAAGCTCGTCCTTTGTATCACGTTAGTAATGTGAGTGTAGCAGTTAGCAGCCGCTAAAGGTAGTATTATGAGGTGAGAGCACAATAGGAGCTAAGAGAATGGCGTTATTTCCTTGCCGTCTAAGGCTAAAAGACAGTGCGCTTGTTAGCAATTACAAAGACCCGAAATTGCTTCTGATCCTACCACTGTTTTATCTTACTGTTGCCAAGTAACTGGTAATATGGAGGGATAGCCTATTATAGATCAAATTCGGTTACGTCATCAATTTCCGACCTTTCACTAAACCGTTCATTTTGGGAAACGGTAACGTCTGGCGTAAACTATAAGCGCTAACCAATCATTACTTCTAACACGAACTGAAGAATTGAAAACTGTGAACTACTTAAATATAACAACTAGCCCTAGCCCTCTGCTGCCTGAGAATTTGAGCAACGATTGGGACTTATGCTGAACAAAAGGA
This sequence comes from Haemonchus placei, assembly GCA_900617895.1. Lineage (NCBI taxonomy): Eukaryota > Metazoa > Nematoda > Chromadorea > Rhabditida > Trichostrongylidae > Haemonchus > Haemonchus placei. The sequence goes on along the minus strand of UZAF01016229.1, from coordinate 55,158 downwards.
TAAATTGAATTCGATGAGCCTAAAACTGTGAGGGCACAGGCGATGTTTATTCTCGGGCAGCTGGTGTGAAAAATATAACCCCCCTTTAGCAAGGGTTCTTATCCTTCTACATAGCTCCCTTTGAGACCTATGTTTCACACCGATAGACGACCTGTTAGACCAGCCTTATGCTGCTTTGTGTAGTTTTGGGAATAAAGTATAAACAAAATGGGCAACACCTTATGTGGGAGCTGGTCCAATTTTCTATCTGCTTCGCATTCGCGATACTCTCGATTTTTTTTAAATGCCAATAAGTATTCCTTGAATAGTTCGGCCACCTACGCCTTTGACGAGGCAATAGATTTTATTGTTAGTGGGGCTCGTCATAACATTCGCCATTGCATTAGCAGCAAACACATACACACAAACATACATACACACTCATAAACACACACAAACAGCTCTAATATCGCTGAAGAAACCTGTAGGCTAATATTGTTGATATAACACTAAAAGTCGCTTGTTTCCAAGCACCAGTCAAAAGGGCAGATGTTCTGTTTGCGATATAAGCACCCACCAGCCGACACCGACAGAGGCAGTGCTCTAACTGAAAAGCTTTCGAGTCTCAACGTACAGGCGACCGTTTGGGTTGATTTGTGGTAACGCTAGCGACTAGATATCTAAGAGGAAAGAATGCCAGCGAGAACTTAAAAAGTAAAGAATATGAAATCATTTTGAATGGATTATCACAGGGCTATTGCCAAAGACATATACACTTGTGCCTGCATTCATCCGCCGGTGTCCATTGCAATTCATGGCCATATGTTTTGAGTAGATCAAGCATCACTGCATTACTCCAGCCGAACCCCTCCTGCATTTCGTACTCGCCACCACCACCGACTATTTTGTAGCAAGCTGAGACCACGTTGTACTGGAATCATAGATGTAGCAAAAGCTCATAACAGTGCATTAAAAGTTTTTTTCGCAGCGTATCGTTTACAGTGATGTGATGGAGCAACGCCATGTGGTGCTGCTAAAGTACTTACGGTTCTGGAATCAAATTAACCACAATAAATCATCACAAACACTGAATATAGCAACGATTGCTGCTGAAATGCTAAGTTGTGGCCGAGCATAGCGAAAAAGTGAATTAATCAAAGCTGAGAGGGATTTCCTATGATTGCCAAACAGTCTATCACCCCACGTAGCCAATGACTTTAGTAGTATCCACTAAAACTAAATGATATTAGGGTCATTGTTGCTGCCAAGACTATCAAGAATACCCTGTCAGCGATGACTCTGAATGTATTGGGCCGATTGAGAGAGAGCTTGGTAAACATAAAGCGGTTACTCTTCAATAAAACAAGGCGGTTACTGTTAAATAATGTGGTCCAGAAAAACAACTTGGGTGAAGCTTGCTTCTGCTACTAAGAGATTGCCAAAGCACAAGAAAAGATGAATAAGTGCTCTCTAGATGAAAAAAGGAGTGACATTCCGTTTTTGGATATTTTGGGGCTTGTTGAGGAGATTTTAGCAATTGTTTTATGAATAGATCCAATAGTTGAGCAATTTCAAGTTCACCTTCAACGGCGTATTACAGCAAAAAGAAACTGAATTCAAACGAGCCATCAATCCTTTCTTCTCCCCAAGCTCGGTCAAATGATAGCATACCCATCTGGGAGAACAGAATTTATCCATAGTTCGTCGACCCTTCAAGTCACTGAATAGGCTACACACCTATTCAACGTCAAAGCGATTCTGAATAGACTGCGAAAACTAAAAATGAGACTAATCATAGCCGAGCAACCCCATCCCTTTATTCAAGAAATCAAGTTTGTGCAGGAAAGAGCCCGACGATTTAAGAAACAGAAGAGGCTTCCGAGACTGAAAGCGGTTTCGTGTAATGACTGAACGGTGATTCGCCAAGAGCTGTGCTGGCGAGGAGATGAAATGAATGATAAGTATCGAGAAGCGATTGTTTCGTGAAATAAGAATTAAGTGAATAATTCAAAAAGAGTCAGGAGATCAACTAAATTAGATGTATTATTGTAAAAACTTGTTGAAAAAACAGTAAGGAGAACTCAAATGCCCTGATTACAAAGGTTGAAACCGCAAATGTGCAGGTAAGAGTGCCTAGCGTTCATATAAACACCGAATCAAATTCAGTTTCACTCGCCTACCTTTTCATACATTGTTCCTCCGCTAGCACGCCACATATTGAAGTTCTTCCTGATCCATTTCTCGGCTATTTGCAAGGCAATTTCTTCTTGGCCACATAACCTAAGGCCTTCGATTAAGATCCACTCTGTAGGTGCAAATGCGTTAGGAAAATCCCATTGTTGACCTTAAATAGGACTATACAAGGTATAATGGAAGCGAAAGTCGAAGACGGCCATATCCTTTGAAAAAATATTCATCACTAACCAGTGGCTATTAGAGAGGTTGGCACGCCACCGGGAAACTCCAGTACGCCTGTTTTCCGTAAATAGTCGACAATCGCTTCAGAATCGAAGTCTGTGAAAGGTTGGCAATTTTTTGAACTTCATTCATGGTTCCCAATTCAACACACACGTCAATTAGATTACCTCGATTCGGTAATTATCCCCGCGAGCATCTTTGCGACCAAAATTACTTATTTCAATAAGCTTGTCACCCCCATCATGCACAGCTTGCCGCGGTCAGAGGGTGCACACCACAACAAATGGTAGCCAACGATACAAATGGTCGCACAGTAAGTATTATATGCCATACGGACGACTGACTTTTTTGAATCCTCCGCAAGGAACAAGGAAGTAACCGAAGCCAAACAAATCGCTCAATTGCTATCCATATTTTTCTTACGGTCCATATACGATCCTTATTGTATTCTTAAAAATCTACAAGTTTGCTCACCCAAACATGCGAAGCAATAGAAAGGGCATTGTGTGAGCCTTTACCTCAAAGATATCAGGAGTACTACCTCGGTAATTAGACAGATTGCAACAAAAACTTATCAACACAACTTAAAGGAAGCGAATGAAGTTAAATCAGCCAATTATTTTTGCCCACAACGTTTTATGGCGCCCGTAATTTCGGAACACCCAGCACAAATTAGTTCATCTTCTTAAATTTTTCCTATAGCAATTACTGGGCCTTGACAAAGCCGAGACTTCAAAGAATCGTTTTGTAAAAATAGGAAGCATATCCAAGATCAGCATACGTAGATATAAGTCCTAAGTCTAATTCAAATGGCAACCTTCCATAGGGAAGCTTCTGTTGATAGAGCACTTGACTGTTACCTGGATGTGTAGATTTCGTGTATAGAGGGAAGAAATTCGTGTCACTGAACATGCGCAGATGTTGGCCAGTAGTAATGTCATAATCAAACCAGCATCCGGCTGACTCGTTCCACAAGACCTACAATTATTGTAATGTCAGAAACATGAACATTCTTATAAAAACAACATTGCTGGTACTTAGAAAACATTCATTAAGTTTTAGTGAACGATTTACACTAACCAGGCCATAGCATTAATACTGCACAACAATGCTTTTTCTTCGAAACTAAAATTTTTCTTATCGGACTATGACTTAACGGTCACAGTACGTTGTGTGCCACTGGGAAGAAGTTCAAGCACTACGAAATGGTCTATTTGCTTTAGAAATAAACAAGATTATGGCTGGAAAGCAGGTACCACTAACACCAGTGGAAGCTTTTTTTTACGTAGGATTTCAAATAGAAATCTAGGTCAATTGAGATGGTTTGGCATGCAGTTTACGAAAACTGAAGTCGATAGTTCTAGACGAGTTTTCCTGGAAAACTAGAAGTGCTCAATCTTTCAAGATTAAAGTGTCAGTTGAAATGTCCATTTGGTTACAATGACAGCAAAGGTCGCTGAGGCAAAAAAGTGGTGCTTTGACGCTCTAAACGAAGAATGTCCAACCGAGTAGCTCCGCACAATCAACAATAATGAGATCTATCTCCTTGTTCACGACCTTTTCACGTTCTGCAAGTTGTCTGATGCCTGAGTTGGTTGAAAAGCTTGTCATTAACTTCACCTCCCATCTCGCAAGCATCAAGGCCAATCCCAAACCAAAACTGTCAGGTAAGTATATTGTCAGCTTTAAAAGGAACATTGCAAGCAGCATGGTATTATATCATACTAAACTATACAAAACATTGCTAAAAACTATGCGAATCACTAACCTGATGGATCGTCTGCTTCAACAAATCAGCCTCTTGGGCACACCTCTTCGATCCATCAATATCTCCCAATGCATCGTAAAAATCTCGCATTAAGAGAAGATTCCCACAAATAATTGCATTCAGATCCACTGGTATTATTTCACTTGTCCTAAAAAGTGTCAGTCAGAATGTTATTTTCCCAATGGAAATCAGCTTAGACATCGTTTGAGTGCATTCTGTGACATTATCAAGTTTACAACCTTACAACCTCCCCATGTTCTTAGCCTCTTGCTGACGACTGACCTCACCAAATTTTCTTCGTTTTCCACTGCCGGGCGTTAGGCGAACACCCCGACAAAGCCGAAGGAGAAGCACCTCTTACCTTGTGCCTTCGAATCTCCCAGCCATGGGTCCAGATTGGCTGAACCACCGACTTGAGAAATCTCGGCCGCTCTCGGCAGCAGCGGCGATATCGCCCCAAAGTTTTTGCTTCTCGCCTTCTGTAACACATCAACGTACTTCCAATCGTAAGGAAGAAAAGATCCAAGGCTTACGGACCGTCGTACAGATGTGCTGCACTTTTCAAATCTGCACAATAGCTCTCCGGACGTGGCCCATCGACTACAACATGGTAGCGATAAAGATGACCAGGCCACCCATCCATCACAATTGATCTATTCGTTCGGAAAAATGTTAGCTGGAATCAGCTTAGCTCAGAAAACCTTACTGATAGACAATGAACACCTTGAGCCTGTAACTGCATAATGGTAACTCCTTTTGTGCAAGTACCAACGTAGACTTAAACTTTACTTATGTGAGATGGATCATGAGCAGTGGGTAAATAAAACAAAACAGGAAATGTTTAAAACCACTGAATAGAAGCGACGCTTTGAATTGAGTAAGAGATGGACCGGCTCTTCTACCAAAATTTTTGCCCACTTATAAGTAGCCTATACAATTTGTTACCCTACCTCTTTCTCTAAAGTTGGCATGAGCTGCTCAAGAAAGGCGACGTCATTTGTAGCCGTGAAGTATTCGTGAACACACCAGGTCAGCATAGGAGGTTGAGATCGATTTAGGTAATAAATTCTATTGCCATTAGGCACAAAGCCATACCTGAAAACCATTCTTTCATTGATTGCCTGCAATAAAACTTTTACCGCTTAAGTTTGTGTTTTGCCAGAGTATAATAGCCTCGTCTTCATCACTTCTAAGCGCCGGTGAGTTTTCCAGTGCTAAATGACATTATCATTCACCATTCTGATAACTCGAATATTTAAGTTAAAGGCACAGTTCACGATAAAAATGGTTTTTGAGATTTTTACCTAAGATGAAGCTGTGACCCCCAATAAAGCCAGCTGTATATAATGGCACACAGATTTGGACAGCTTGTCCGAATCCCCCTTCCATAAAACTTTTATCGTCACGTTCACGTCCAACCCTCAGTTTAACTACACTTTTAAAGCCTCATATCTTTGTAAATACGCCGATTTTTGCGTTTTCTTCATCACTTTTGCACTGCTCTTGACTATCACTTTCTTTATTTGTCTAACTAGACAACCCCAAATTATCGTGAACCGTACCTTTGGGTCAAATAATAGTGGCGCAGAGTATTACAAAAAAAAATCTTGAAAATCATGTAACTGTAAAAAGGATGTACTAATTTCTCGTCAATGTAGGAACGTCGAGGAGCTTTGACTGAAACACTATTTAAATCTACAAACCAACAATTGTCGCCAAATACAACGACGATACGGGAAAATTCTACAGTTAGCAAAGAAAATTTTTCTTCTAAACCAAAATGTGCTTTTTTGAACTGTTTCTTACAAAAAGATCTAGCCCTGAACAAACAGCTTTTGCGTTTCGCTAATAGGAATGAGGATAGAATTATATTGGCACGATGGATGAATAGAATGAAACTGCATTGTCTTAAAACTCATAACAAAACTTGAAAATCAATCTCTATCGATTTATCTAATGATGAGTTGTGGCATGTTGATGACCAGCATAACGAACTGTGATATGAGAATGAGACTAGCCTGCTAAACGTTCATAAATTGAGACATCATCCAGTAAAGATATAAACGTACTCTTCAATTAAGTGTTGCATGTTTTCAATCATTCCACGAACTGTTTTATACATTCCAGAAACCATAAGTCCTTTTATGATGAAGAAGCTGTCCCAGTAGTAAATCTCACGAAACCTTCAATGAAAATTATTGCATCCTTATGATTCGTTAGACACAAAAAAACTAGTTCATCATTGGCAGTAGTACGGCACAGTTGCCTGTACATTTCAGTAATGTCTTAACCACCAATCTCTAAATTTGAGGCAAAATAATATTCAAAATTCCACTAATCGAGAATCCTCAACTAACAAAGGAAGTACGTCTAGCCGAAGAGGTCATTTTTAGTGAAATTTGAGTCACAAAGATTTTTAAAACGCTGACTTTAGATTAGCTTCACAAACTTAAGAAACCTTTCTCCGAGCAGAGCTCTCGAAGTGCTCTATCCACACCATAAACACAGCATGACCTCCTACTTTGAATGAAAATCTTTACCCTCACAACGCGAATACTACAACCGGGTTGTCAGGCTGGTAGCACGCAACCGTGTGCGACCAGCCTGACAACCCGGGTGTAGTATACTGACGAGATGCCGAGCACGATATGCCGTTCCGATACAAAGTGGGGTAGAATATTTCGGTGTTATTACTCAGATTTTCAAAATATTGCTAAGTAATACTGTACGACAGAATATTCTTTACAGCTAAATTCTTGAAACGAACGGAGGGCTACGCGGTCATTCACCCTAAATGCCTTAAGTGACTTTTTTGCATTGCCTGCTGAAACGTAAGCATATAGCAACCTACACCGTGACCATCTATCTAGTCAATCATGACTTTGCGTTGCAACTTATTAACATAAAGTTAAAAATGATGAACATTCAGGTTTAATCTCAAACTCATTAAAAATCATGCTGCATTGAAACAAAGATGAACTGACCATGCTGGAGGCCCCGAAAAAAAATCTAGAAAGCACGTATAGAACATGCGTCCCTGCGTCCATCTTATTAGTTAGTTATTTCTTTTTTTTATTCATCACATTTTCCTTTGCAGTTCAAAACCTCATTCTTACACTAGCAGTAGATCCTTTGACTATTTCCTTTTTCCCATCCTTTCTCACCTCATTCAATATTAACAAGAAAATTCTGTGATCTATGACCGGCTCATACGAAACTTGCCTGTCAATGTTGACCCTCCACTTCACTGATTATCCTTTTTAGTATGCCCTTATTTTTCTCTTTCTTAGGTCACACGCCTGTTTCTCACACTTAAGCAGATCTATGCGTAACTTCCTTACATTTTACCAGCCGGTGTCTCCTTGTTCCAGCTCAACTCAACATCTGCACACTTTTACCTGCATGCATTAGACTTCCCAGAGAGCCTAGCTCGTTTTCTTAGAACACCTTTGTATGACCCACTAATGTTTTTACGACAATCATTTTACAATAAGTTTTACACCACACCTCTCATTTACAAAGCACCATGACGAACACGACGAGCCCCCGAAAAAAGCCAACTACAATATGCGATGATTCCATAGGCTTTGAAATTGTTGAACAAGTTCAAATGCTGTTACTCAGAGAGTACTAACCTTCCACCAGGAATGACAAACGGATTCGGCACCGATATGATAGAATATCTCTCCGGCCTGACTTTCACGTTCTCAGAAATCTAAAACCGAGTCGGTTTAGGGTTGAACATGAATGAACAAAAGGTACTTAGACTTGCGGACGTACCGTCCTATGTAATGTTGGCCATCTCCGGTGTAGAGCAAATGCAAAGGAACGATAGTTTGGATCCCTGATGTAGTGAAAAACGTCATTCTGAAACACTTAATCCATTAAGCCGAAATCCCACCTAATATTGCTCTTAATTTCTACAGAAAGTACGATTTGATGACATATCTTGAAATGATACTTTATTTCAAGATATGAAATGATAAGAAGAAAGCTGCTGCCATAACAAACGGCATCAGCTTTCTTCTTCAAGATATCTATCAGTTGAACGACATTGAGATGAATCATTTTTGGGCAACATTTGAATTATTCACTCAACTACGTTCAAGAAAACAGCTGGTATACTGCCCCGAATTCCACAACTTTTATGAAGATCGAAATATACGTTTATGCCTTCTCTCCATTGAAAGAATCACTTGAAGTTCGAAAAAGCCTTGCAAGATATTATTTCGGTAGAGAACCAGTTGATGTTTCCCAATTGACCATCTATGTGAAATGCGGATCTACGCATCAATTGAATGTGTCACACCGTCGCTTTTTGGAAATTGGCAGCAACATGGTTTAAGCAATACAATAATACCATTGGATCCCAGTCTTCTGGTTCGCATTCCACGAGTTCGTTTTCTGGTTCATTGAAAAACTCGGTGATAAATTCACGGAGACGATCGGGAGTCACTGGTCCAGCAGACCTCAGCGCTTCCCAACGAACGAGAGTAGTTTCTAAAAAATATCAAGCTTCACTAAATTTTCTTTTCTATAATTACTGCAAGTGTCTAGACAGCTGTAAGTTCCACCTGTGCTGGAAGTTCAAGCAACTTATCAGTTTCAAATCATTCATCACTACCCATGTATTGTATTACCGACACGATAACAGTGTGGTGAAAATTGCTCGAACTTCAGCTTGAAAGCGACCCAGAAGAAACTTCAGCAAACGAAGTTCAATCACAAGCTTTTTGAAAATTCCAAGCAAGCGTTATCGAACTGTTTTGCACAATCTCATACAGTGATCTCTCGCATATCGTTATCTTGAAGCTAACAATAAAAGGACACAAAAAGCATGGACGCTTGTTATATGTTTATAAATCTTCCATTTTGTTTCACCTGCATCATGCTTCAGAGACATGTCCACGAAATGCTTACAGTCGGAAAAAATATTCGAGCGCTGAACAGTATCCAACAGAGATCCTTCACAGAATATCTTCTTTTTCATGGCAAAGATAAGAAGTTCACTTTTAGGTGAGGAAAGCTCTGAACACATTATTAATATTTCTCGTCTATAACTCCTTCTATTTAAATCCTTATTCATTTAGGTATGCGGTGCATTGAGTGTATCTATCTGGAACTGTTCCAGAATTCATGGAGCAAGTCAAGTCAGAGATGGGCAGAAACTCCCAAATACAAACAAAAAGGAAGGGAACGAAAAGATTAGATGACCAGTATCTCACCGAACATGAATTCAAAGTAAACACATATTCAGGAGAAGCGGAGGATTATAGTGTTAAGTAGAACCGCTTATACATTTATGACCCCGGGATCGTATATGTATAGCGGGTCCGTTTAATACTACTTGACCTCCGCTTGAATTCGGGATCGACCACAGCTTAGACTGAGCATTCTCTACTTCACGCGTTTATTGATAGCTGATTGCCTTTAGCTTCGCCTAACTCGATGAAAATACTATACAACAGCTATCATCATCACCCTTTCCCCTATGTGAATTACTGATTATTCAGAGAGTAACGTTTAGACATGAATCAACGCCATAAGCTATCATTCCTCGAATCTTCCGAAAAGCATCATGAGGGGAATGGTAATTATAGCTAATAATGAGCAAATGGCATGTTGAGAAAACAGATAAAACTCAAATAAACCAAACCCTGTGTAAGTTGAGCAAATCCTCGGCGCTGGCGGAGTTGATATGAGTAGGGCGGCGTCAGAATTTTAACTGCCTTCATCCTTTGAGATCCTAAATTGCAAATGAATAAAATTGAGTTGTTATCAGGCAGAATATGTAAAATTTTAGGTCTCTAAGAGCGATGTCAAGCTTCTGAAGAGAACGATCTTTTCAGAGCGTTGAGTAATAAGTAATTGTAATCATTGCTTTTGAATATTGTATAACCATGAAGGATTGAAGGAAAAGTGTTGATGACATTTTCGTAATCGTACCTCCATAAATCATTCCCATAATACATAATCGACCCTTCAACGGCGTTTTCTGATTTTTCATAGCGGATCCAGTTAAACGCCGTATCACTAGAAAACTAGGGGGCGCTGCTTCGAGAAGAGACGAGCTACGATGAAGCGGCCACACCGCCATTTGGAAACCCGAGCAGTACTCTGAAATTTTTTCTTTCAAATACAAGAACACTGGAATGTAACCATCTCAATAGTTTTGACCATATTCTTCTCTACAATATGGAAACGAAGGAAAGAAGGCAAATGTACCTTTTCAGTTTTTTTCGAAAAGTAAAGAGAAGCTGAGCAATGGACAACGGAGAGACTAATCGTGTGGACGTGCTTTATGATAAAACGAGTCTCCTAAAATAAACAACAACAATTATTCTATTCTGGACACTTCATACACCGTCTACTTCAATGGCTCAAAACCACAACTGCGGCACAGACCTTTTCTGGACTGATCAGCATATGCGACTGGACTCCTCTCCGTTTTGTCGTTAAATTGGAATAGCCGACTGATGCCACACAATTTCAGGACAACTTAAGCAGCAATTTTGATAATGGAACTCTACATGTTATTCACAACTTCAGTAATCAGTCCTGCTTACTCTTAAGATTGAAATAAAATTATGACCAAACGCGAGCATTTAACATGAGACATTTCATTTTCATTACATCTTATGTTAGTATAAATCTTAATAACCTATATGCTACGCATATAACTTTTAAACCTGAATCAATTTTGTTTCTGCATTAGTAGGCGAAAGATTAGCATTTACTTATTGATTTTCCAAAAATTTGTGGTGATACGGAGAGTGAAAAAAGATGGTAACCGGTGTTTCGATAAGACAGTGGAACTGAAGTGGTCAGGATGGAGAAACAGTTCCACAGAGAACTTGTCGAAACATAGTCGAATAGCTAAACAATGAGGAGGCTGCAGCAGGAAAGCAAAATTATCCTAAAAAGGATGTATGCCAGACAAGGAAAGGGCTGTAGAAGGGTTGTCTTATTCAGAGTTTTATAACTCACTTCCGGGACAGCCAAGGGACCACAACACAGACTATGGGAAGGCTTTTAAGAAACCGAATGCGGAAAAAGCACGTCCAAGAAAACCGGAAACTCAGTAAAACTTCATAATCTTAAACTCATGTGAAGAAAAGTCGAACTCGCCACATAACAGAAAGGGTCCATGATCAAAACTAATCTTGCGTTGGTTGAATTTCCCCCACTGATTTCTCTCCCATACCCATACACCTGGGAACATATCAAACACCAGGAGTCAACATCTATATCAACAAAATATCTCAAAATTACCTTTACTGGTCGATGCCACACTGGTCGTTCGAACTCTAATGCGCGACATGTGTCAGAGAAACCTGAATTCCGTGCAGGCAGGATAAGCACATCGACGTCATTCAATGGGTTTTGAGAGGACAATGTTCAGAGATCACAAAAATCGCGAAAACAGAGGAGGTGTCCCGTCAGCCAACGATGAGCAACTTCGGTGCCGTACATGACAATTGATGGAAGGTCAGGTTGCCTCAAGGTCATGCAAATTAATTACTTCGATGGATCAAGAGGTCGACTTCCATTGGCCCGCAACGGGGGCAAAACAAGAAGTTTATAGTGCTCTTTTGAAGAAGTCGATGATCAAAGGGATACAAGGGGGAGAAGAAGAGATAAATAAACAGTCACATAACTCACGGTTTTCAAAACTACAGTGACTCCTCAATACCCATAACATCCTTTGAGGTAGGGGAGGTCGAAGTACCCCTTATAAAGCCTTCCAGATAATATACATTTGATGTGTCAACTTATGTCCTGTCGGGACTCTTTTCGTCTCTATATTCGACATTCGCTTCCTTTATCCTGCACAAGAGGGAAGGAAGTGACCTCCAACCGAATTGACGCAGTGTGGATTACTTCCGAGCAGTGCATCTACAAAGAATACATCCATTCCCCTCACCTCACGCATATTTAGGAGCCCGCGCTGACGGACAAGTGACGGAGGAAGACGTGGAGGACACCGAGCAAAGCTTGGTCACATAAATAATGATATCCAGAGCGTTGAGAAAAAATCCAGCGCTGATTTTCGACCCAAAAACTTGGTTTATGTGGACATCGTTCGCTTTGTAAGACAATTTTAGTAACAAGCGGGTTACTCAAGAAACGAATCCATTGACTCTCGTTTCAGGCATCGATCGTCAAAACAACTGTGACTCCCAAAGTTGGGATGGTGGTCATCAGTTTGCCAATAAAGGTGGGGGCGAAATGAGCAAGAAGGAAGAATGGCCTACTGTATTTGAGCGGAAAAAGCACACGATCCATTAACTAGAAGTTAGGTCCTATGGATCTCAGGACGAGCAGTACAGGTCCTGGTGTGAGGCAAATGTGGTACAAAGATGAGAGATCAGCCTCATCAGAGATTGCCCATTTTCCGTTACAATGTGAGCCTAACTTCCTATGTATGATAAAGAAAGTTTGCATGAATAAGAACGTATGCATCCAGTAATTTCCAAGTAAAATTCCAAGCTGATCATCTGAGGAACATCGAAGGAGAGAACCTCTGCAATTTCAAATATTTGTCCGTTGTCATATTTATTACAGCGGAGTGAATCAAAAATCAAGCAAACAGTTCAAGTAATAAAACAGCGAATGAATCAAACTAGTCAGCAAAAAGATTTCGAGTAAAAAGGATCTTGATGACCCAAAATTCATCGCTAACTCTCATCAAAGTTGAAAGACACTTTCTTTATCACAACATGCACATCACAAGTATGAACGACACTATCGTAACACAATTAAAACACAAATAAGACTAGTGTTTTGCATAATTCAACTGATAAGACGAATTCAATCTAACCGACGTTCTTCCGTGTATTTGGAATCCAGATAAGAAAGTATGACGTGATAGTGTCAGAAAAATAACATAGAGTATACTTTTAATGTTATTGCCGTCATCAAAATTTTGGGATTCAACATGAGCAAGGGAGCAATGGTCTATCAGATTCGTGAATTTCTAGGCATTTACGCTACACTGATAATTAATAGCCCAAGAAGGGAAGGTGGTTCTGCACTATCGTACGTAGATTTGCACATTCCACTCAGAACAAAAATGAACGGGCGCTCCCAGAGTAGAGCGTTGAGCGCTGAGCGCGCGTTAACCTCCATGCCACCGCTGGCTGTTGTTACATATTGCTGTTTTAGTGTTTGCGATGGAGCATGTTTCTTTCCAAGCCGAGCTACGCGGAGCTCTTTCACATTAGAATACTTCCATCCCATAATACCATAGCAGTCATATAAGAAAATATCAAATATATGTACAAAAAGAAATAAAGTGAATAATAGAACCAATTAAACTCGCTCGAAGACTTAGTCACCCCGACCCGTTCGATATCGATCGATGAACGGTGTCATCAACAGAGCACCGACGCTCAACTCTGCTCATCGCTCAACGCACTACTCTGAAAGATTCACTGTACGGCACTCGATTCTCACAGTATTCCGGCTGAAGGTCCCAATTCAAACGAGTTGTGGTGCTGCAGTGCAGCCTCCTGGTTTACCCAAGCACCCATCTCGTTTCCCCGCCAAAGATCCCTTTTCGATACTTCATATATGTAACGGGTTGAGGATTTGTGTACACAAATAATTTAAAAATTTTGTCGTGAGATGTAACTTTTGTCAGCGAAATACTGGATTTTCGTTCCAGCTCACTCGGATACAACGTCGTACCAAGGGCTCGAAAAAGCTATTTTTTATCATTTATTCTGAGTTCTTTTTCTGAAGTCTATTTGCTTGCTCACTGAAAGGGAAAGATGAAACGAAGTTCACCGAAGCTTTGGAAAAATCACGAGATTGGTTTCAAATACTTTATAAGCACATATAATACCTGCACATAGAATGGTCAAGAAGGAAAGCTCTTAAGCTCGCTGCTTCCGTAGTACTGGACATATGTATATAAGAGAGGAACAGGGTGACCAAAGAGCACTTTTCGTAAAGGCCATTTGCTACAAGGCTCTTTCAAATGAAGGTCAAAAGGACCGAAATAGCACTCTCACATAGCTCAAAAGGCTCAGAAGGCCAGTGCCGATCAAGTGTGATACGCCTAACAGACGCTCCCATCTAAATCCTTGATTCGACTTTTGGATGTACATTCCGTCTTGCTGTAAATCTGCCGTCTTATTTCGGTGAGTTGTAGACAGTATTTTCTACCTTCTCCTGAATCCAACTATAGGGAATATTTCAGATTAAACGCCCATGCTATTGGTTGGATGTGTCTATTTTGACCGAGTATGAAGGAAATTTGCACTAGAATAATGTAGAACAGAAGTTTGTTAGAGGAGTATTCTACGCCAGGGAATTGAATTTACAGCAGAGGAATAATCAATTAGAAGAAGCTAGAAGAGCATAGAAAGCAGTGATCAAGATTACTGTAAAAACACTAAAAACGAGCTTAAGCACGTCATTATTTCCAATTCTACTCGAGAAAAATGGAATGGCATTCCCAGCTGTTCCTACTAATCTCCTCTCTCTCTCTAATTTCTCAGAATCCGAGGTCCTGTTTGGAACTTGAATGTTACGTACATTCTAATTAAAATAAAATCATAAAATCTGACCGCAATCCTTTTGTTTTGTTTTTTGTTTGAATAAGTTACACCGGTGTGCCCGATACTACTCAACATTTCCTGGTCGAATAATAATTATGAAAATTGCTTTCTGTAAAATTCTAGTAACATTATTTAGCACTGTAAAGAAAGACTGAAATATAAAAATCAGCCTTGTCAGCTAGAAGTGAGCTGAATAAGCCTAAAACGGTCAAATATTGGACTTAAACCTATTAGCTTCAATACTGCTAGTAGATATTCAGAAGCATTGAGGAACTCTATGAAGTGTAATAGAGCAGCTATTTTATAAAGCCTCGCTTTTCCCTTTCGTCGCTTCGTGTAGATCTTCTATGAGCCCGATTCTAGCAGATCTTGCCTCCTCTCTAGCAATCGTTCGATAATCTGCATGCATATCCCTTAGACTAATAGTCTGCTCGCGTTCTCTCCATTTCTTCTTGTTGTACTTGGGATTCACCATCCTGAATCATTCCCAGTCTCGAATAACTCATAACAAACAAGAAAGAAAAAGGCATAAAGTCGAACTTTAAATCGTTCATGCATTGTTTTCAGCCCTACAAGGATCAAAAAGAAGAGATAATTTTTGAAATCTGCAAAACAATTCCAGTTGAATCATTAGGCTTTCCCCCATGCTGTCTCCAAAACCATCATTATGACCCTGGTCATTAAAGAGTCCACAGGAAAGCCTAGCGACAGCTTGTAAGTTCAAATGTCCAGATATAGAGCTTAGAGACGTATGCCCACTTAATATCAGACATCATAAAAGTAACATGATAGGTATCAATTTAAGAACTGCAAGGGATATCTTACTTGAGCGTCTCTTCAAACTCCTGTCGACTTAGCTCATCCATATCCAAGCCGCTATCATCTATAAAGTCATCCATCTCGCTGTCATAGTCGTCCTCATCACTGACGACGTCGTCGTAATCATATGCGCGATCGTAGCGTTGATATTTCTCCCTATCACGAGCTCTGTCGTAATGGTCACGGCTGTCTCGCTTTCGGTCATGCAATCGGACATCATCTCGTTTACTACAAATAATAGATTTTAACGAGAACCTATGAATACAGTGCTTGTACCAAATTAGCTTCGATAATTACCGAGGCATGTAGTCTTGAACCCTTGAAGAATCCTTTTGGGATTTTCCCTTTTCCAAGTGACGATTACGATCGAATTCGGGTTTTTTGATCGCAGGCTTGTTACGTTCTTCCATGTATTTCGAATTTGCCTCCGATTTCGACACAACTTTCGAAGGTCCCGGTTGGCCTCAAAAAGAAAAAAACCATAGGAAAATTTCAATGTAACGGGAACGAAAAAAAAACCTGGTGGGTTGGAAGACTGAGCAGGCTTTGAAGTATCTGCCGCTTTTTTATATCGAATATCTCCAGGAAGGTACCTGAACCATCATTAAAAAAAAAACAAAAAAGAAACCAATGATGGAAACAGATTATTGAGCAATGAGTGGAAGGAGCCATTTTTTAAATCGTTCATCCACCACTTCATATCTGGAGGTGAGAAAAAATCGATGAGAAGGAAAAGAAAAAAAGGAGAATCAAGCAAGGATGTTTTGCGTTAATTATGCAGTCCATCCACATGGAAAATTAAACACGCCCTGCAGCTTCCCATTTTACAAAATCCGGAGAAGCAATATTGCAAAAGTCAGTCGAATAATACGTTATCTGGAGGATCTACCAGCGGAGATTCTTATAATAATGATATAAAAATGAAGATCGATCGCCTGAAGCAAGAATAACAGTAGGATTTGAGGATTACGTTTGAAAGTAGGTCAAAGCCGAAAAATATAATCCCTCCTCAGATTTGATTGTTAAGAAATTTTGAAAGGGGAAGGTAGGCAGAGCCCTTTTGAAAAGCTGGAGTATTTCATGACATGATTTCATGAAATATAAAAGGAATAGGATTGGAGAGAACAAAGTAGGCAGGAATTGAAAAAACAAAAAAAAAAACAAGAAGGGATGGGATCTAGCCCAGGTAGAATGAAGAATGAGGAAAGGAGATGACAATGTCGGAAGGAGCGCTCTGTCCGTCGCAAAAGTCTGGAGATAGGGAATCGTAAAAAGCATGGACTGAGGTTCAAAAAAAGCAATCATCTGGTACTAATCAGGCTTCTTTTTTAGTACTAATCAACCAAACATGAATATATGTATGATATATCTCGAATCTCACCTTTTTCCTTCAACAGCAGGTGGGATGAGAGGAGGAGGAGTAGGACCTTTTTTGAAACGACCCTTGTGGCTAAAAATCAAAAATTAAGAAGATCAAATCAAAGTTGAGAGCACGGCTGGTGTGTGGGCGGGCGCCATCACGCCAACCCACTGGTGATTACTTGGGTCCGACCACGATCCTCACATCGCAGTGGAAACATAGCTCAAATTCGCAACGAAAACGATTGATGGTCACTCACTCCTTCCTACTCTTTTTCATATCATCATTTTCCTCGGGTGCACTCTTCTGTAGGTTGCTGCTCCGGTTGTCCTTTGATGATGGAGTTGTTCTTTCTGGGCGAACATGAAGATCATGCGAGGTTCCACGATTGAATGATCCTCCCCTCGGATTTGACTCACAGCTCCTGATTATTAAAAAATTAATTGTTATCGTAGAACACTTTGAATTCGTACTCCTTGTAAGCCGATTGCACTGATCGATCAAATAAAAATGTCTCGACACGTTCACAAACTGTAAAGAAAAGTCAAATTTGATTTTGAGAAACTTCATAATCTACTATACATTAACCACCAACAGTAATAAATTTAAAGTCAGTACACAATGAGGTTGGTCCGGCAAGTTTCGTAGTGGCTACTACTGCGAGATTCGGTTTAGAAATAGCACAACAAAACTCAGAGCGCTTCTTGACACACATCTTCTTTGTGTGGAATGGAAGGTGTCTTAGAGAGTAAGTAATAAGCCTTTTGACGACAAAATTACTTCTACTTAAGAATCTTACAAAAAATGGTTCAAATTCATCATAGATGGAGGCATGATCTACCTTGGAAGACGCTACATCCCACACTGTTGGGCCGCTCAGTAATATCACAGCCGAGAGATCAAATTGCAGTTGCAGCATCTCTACGTGCACATACAAAAGGTACAATCACACTCTATTCCATCTTTGCAGGTCTAGGTCAGAAAAGCTACGATGAATGGATAGACATGGTTGTCCCGCCTTCATACCCAGTTAGAAATATTTCGAAATATAGCCATCACCAACAAGAGCATAAACTGCAGGGAACAGCTCCTTTCAATGTTACCTCCTATAACAATTCGGTAGGACCATTATCAAAGTGCTCTGTTCGAAATAGAAAACATATGAATACCAAGAACACCGCTTACCCAGTTTGCTTAGAATGTTTGGCCAATGGAGGCGGGTCACCTGAACGACTGATCGATTTTCCCAAGTCAGACGTTTTCGGAATGCGAGATGGAGCGGGGCTGTAATTTCAAACAAAATAAAATTGCAAAGATAAAATTATAACATGGTTTCTTCAAAACGGAGACATATAAAAAACTGTCATAAATGCACCGCTGAATAGCAAATAGATATATTATGCATATCGCAGGATACAGCGCACTTATTGTTGGAAGTGAGGAGTTCCGCTGAAAGAAGTGGGAAGCAAGGAAACAATACAGTGAATTTTCAGTTATCAGCATGAGAAAACATAGAATTATCGAAAAGGAAAATGATAAATAGTAGCTCCGTACTTCTTGAGTTACTCGATAGCATGATTCATTGTAATGTTAACGTTAAGAAGTTTTTAGAAATAGAGCAGCTTTTAGAATGAGCTACTGGATGCAATGTGGACGACGAAAGAATTTCTTGCTTATAAGCCGAGAAAAGATGATTTTCCATGATTTTTTGATTCAGAGCAATTATTACACGCATGGTCAGGGAACCGATTATACGTCATGCTTACAAAATGCACCATTTCTCCACTCTAAAATGGTATCGAACCACTCTGAGAAGATCAAAACTCTTAAGCGTACTTTAGTTGTTATTACACAGTCTAGCCATGCACTTCACGTATGGCACAGCACATAATAGGGGGTGAAAAAGTGACCAATCCGATCGCCCTAGGTTATAGATGCTGGACGAACTGCTAATGAATTGCTGAAGATTTATTCAGGATGAGCATGATGAATTCTCCAGACCAATCAAAGGCTTGTGTCTTATGAGCACGGCAAATCAGGCGCAACACAAGACTGCAGAGCCAATCTGGCGGAAGAAGCTCTTTTAATACACTCTAAGCCTACATGCGAAAATCAACTGCTGCTAAAAAAGGGGACACTTAGTAATTGAAGTAGCTACGTTAGTTGAGATAGAAATGACTCAGCAGACGGGTTTTGATCATTTCCACTTCTACATCATAAAGAGAAGAATTTTAATTAGAATTCCAGACTCGATGCAAGAGTGGAAGTGTTGCAGGAACTGAAAACCTGACGACGAGTCGCAAACTTATGGCTTACAGAGACAGAAGAAGAGCAGAAAAAATGAAAAGACCACTAAAATGGCCGAGCCATTGCATAGCATTGATTATCACTAATCATTTCTCTCACTGAATGGGAATCGTATTAATATAGAAAGAATCAGTCTCATTTCAGGAAGTGGTTGTGAGGAAAAGAATTACATCTTAAAGACGACTGAAGGTTCGTATCACTTATCTAAGACAGAACCGGGCAACTATTGGGGCTAGCAGCCCGTACTTTGCAAAAATACACATCGTCATTCATTATTTGTAAATAATAATCATTGCATAGCCCGTAATTGATAAAAACTTGACTAGAAAAAACCGCACACGCCTACGGCTTTATATCACCCTACGACTAATGTTTTGCGTTGTCATTTTAACATAAGAGAAAAGTTGGTATGGCGTAGCACATGGCAATAGCACGATAAATGCCATTAATAACTAACAAGTTGGGAAACTGACTTTAAAAAGTAAGAAAATTTGAGGAACTGGAAACGTACGCAATTCGAGAAGAATTCTTATCTTTACTCCGATCGTATTGAGAACCGAGATTGCAATCCTTCCCTTCGGCAATGTCCTTTGCAGTTTTCATCAAAGCACTGAAAAAATCTCACAATCGACAAAAAATACCAGAAGAGTCCTACAGCCATAAGTTCAAACACTGCTCGAAGATAAAAAGGTTGATATCTTTAAAACAGTGTATTTCAGGCATCTCAGACAGAATGCGTCTAATATCAGATCTTTAAGCAACTCTTGGCTCAGCAACAAACTGTCTAGGGTTCGGTCATCCAGCCGTGGCCGCAAGCCTAATACTGTGCCACCACTCGGTCTTGACACTTCAGCATTTTCTTAATCTTACTAAACACGTTGAAGAAAGAGAAACTTTGGATACGCTGGCCAACCGTCGTTCACCATTCACCCATGTTGTCCCACAGACAGATAACAAATTTAATTTTCATATTTTAAAAAAATACTGTCATAAACGCAGAAGAAGCAAGAAAAAACTTCAAGCAAAAAAAGCGAAAGCTGTATTCTGGTGAGGGTTTGATGCAATTTCCTGGGAATCCTGCGAAATTTTAGATTATTTCCATGTATGAAACGTTGAATAATGAGCAGTCATAGCAAACACCATTTACGCATTTGTCGCAAACAAGAATTCAATAAAGGATCGACCTCCAAATCGGATGTAAGTAGTAGTAGGATCGGGCATCTACGAAATCTTATTTCTAATCGTCAACGTAGGCTCTATTGCCGATAACTCCGATACCCTTGATACATGTTTTGATGAATAATCACTCGGGAGCGCTGGAGAAGTACAATCCTGAGGTCGAGGAATCCAAATCCTCACTCCAATATGAGACAGAAGAGAACTCCGTACTTGCAAAATATACTACTCGATTCAAACAAATATTTCCTTAAGACGATGAAAAGGAGAAAAGATGAGGAACTCGAACTATGGTAGTTTGCAGACGATATCAAAAACCTTCATAACTTATTGATCAGGGCAGGAAAGTTACATGCGGTCTGTCTAGTTTGAACGATGTGGAAGAACTTTTGAACACCAGCTGTTGCTAACTTTCTTCAGGCATGACTTCACAAAATTCAACACTACCGTACTGAAATGGTTCCAACGATCTTCCTGGTTCTGTTTTGATTTGACCCTTACCATAGCTGTGAACTGTAGAATCCGAGATCACCTACACCACTTCTCAACCAGTTTCTGTTGAATATGTTATCATGCGCGAACTCTCACAATTTGAAAAGGAGAACACTGATCTATAGCATACAAACTGGCGAAATTTCGATTTTTACGATCACATTCCCACCAGTTGGACACATGAATCGCTTAGAGCTCAACGCATAAACGACAAGGATTGCTTTCGTTATTCATTGAAAGGTTCTATACAAAGCTACTAAAACAACGTATCAGTCCAGTTTTCTTTCTGACCAACATGGGAATTATCATAGGTTGTCGGGCGGACAAAGTAGTAATTATTATCTTTAATTGATCGTATCGATGGAATTACTATAGAGAATTTTCGTCTTTTGCCAGCTTAACAACTACGAATTCGAGCGTTCCGCAAGCAAAGAAGTTAAGCCTTAGTAAATAACGCTGCAAAATAATATGAACCGGCATCATTCTGAACTACTGGAGCGAATTTTAACTCTACCTCTACTAGTGATCAAGATGAGTTGAGATCATGAGTGGCAGACAATCGAACACACAGAGATGCGGTCTGAGAGTTATACAGGCAAAAGTTGAGAGTAACGAAACTTTTCTCACCACCACGTATACCGCGCCTGACCCGATAGACAACTCAACAGGATTTTTGATGTTTCACAGCTCACAATCTCCTTCACTTCACATATGTGAGGCAAGGAGTGAAGGTGTTCACCTGACGCAGCTTTGCTACCATCTTCATGGTCACGAACCCACGAAAGATGAGCGAAGTATTCCCAAACTTGAGGAATTATCATTTTTACAGATGAAACACTTTCGCTTGAACCTTTCACATACTTGGCAGAAAAACTATAGACACTCATGAGTCACAACTATCAAAGAAAAAGACGCGTGACGGCGCGAAATTCTTGGCTAAGCTTTACAAGATCAAGCTGGACTACCGAGTGATAGAATAGTGCACACCATCAATCATGGACCCACACCAACAAATAGACCAGTAAAGTTTTTCTTTCACGGCAAATACCAAACCGAAAAACGCAGCAACCCACTCAAAATTGAGAACTGATGCCGATTTGTTCTTCTTCATTTCAGCGCCAGATTCACGCACTTTCGGTTGTGAAGAAACGTCGTTAAGGGAAGAAGGCCGACCAGAACTGAAATAAATGATGGTAGAAATGTTAAGATAGGAGTACTTCCGCAAATCTAGTTGAAGGCTGACGCGATAGTGTTTGTAGTGTAGCAACAGCGCCTCTCCCCTCAATGTTTCCTCTCTTCCTATTTGGAACTTTCAACCGTGACTCAGTTCTGACAGCCAGCTAGCATCTCTTCTACAATAACAGCGCAAAGATCGTAGAGAACTCGATCCACCAGTAAAAGCTACACACAGTTATAGATTTGACTGAAGCAACACGGCACGGCCTCAACGTCCACGACACAGAAGCAATAATCACATCGTTAAGTGCAAACAACAAACTGTGATATCAAATGCTGCCAATAATTCAAAACAACACCCCTCTCTATAGATAATGTTGAGCCACTTAGCGAAAGCGACACACACGGTAGCAAATTTCTCACACAAGCGGCATCCAGATTTCCCAGTCGAAAGTGGTATCGATTTCCAGATTGATACGATGAGATCATAGTGATCTGTGGTAACTATTTTACACAATACTAATTGGCTTACTTGTTTTGGTGACGATTAGAAGGCCCTGCGATGCTATCCGACTTGCTGCCACCAGCACGATGAGGCTGCTTACTTTGTGGACCACCACTACGTTTTACCTGAATAGCAGATGACATCGTAGCAGACACACAGTGAAACCACAAACAGTGTTGCAATAGCAAAATTGTAAGGCGACATTCCGAATAAAATGAAATGACAAGATATTATAGATTCTTTGCTCACCTTTTCCTCGATTTCTCTTTTATGAGCTATTGCTTTATACACACCATCCCTGTAGTGAGCAGCCAGTTTATCTCGTTCTTCCTTGAAATCGTTGCGTAAAGAAGATTAATGAATTTTGTGAATGATCAGCAATTTCACAAACCTCTTCCCTCCACGCTTGCTTCTGCAGCCTTTCCACATGTTCGTGATCGTGACCGTACCTGATTTGCATGTCCAAGGCGGTTAAGCCGAAATTTTTTGCAATTTTTTTCGAAGCCTGAAACCTACATGGTTTATAACACCTTTTTTTCTAACAACCCTTGTTCCAACCAACTACCGACACAGACTCTCCTTGAAAGGAATTACCTATTAACACATTTCTTTATAGAAAATGTAACAAAATCGGACACTAGAGTGCTTTTTTTGAGAAGTTTTGCATAGGGTATGAGATACTCTCGAACGCAGTGAAAAAGGCCCCAACCTATTTTGATGCACCTTTTCCCTTCCCTGCAAAAAGGCTGATGGAAGGGGAGTAAGAAACAATTTGATAGTGTTGCTTACTTACCTAAAGCTCCCGAAAACTCCCTTTGTATCATTACTCGTCAAAGTACAAATGCACCTTTCACACTTCTTTTTACCATATACCATTCTTCAGTGGCACTATAATTTCCAGTCACTCTAACTCTATCTGCATACCAATGAAGGGAGCAGATATGGGTATCATGGAACTGAGAGGAAGGTTAAGGATCGCATCCAAGGCGAATTTGTGTATCAATACTGATAAACACCCAAATGGAGAAGGGCTACAGATACCAGAGGACTCGAGCCTTGAAGAAAAGGTTTCCGCAACAAAACCTTACCTTACCACCATGCGCTTGGAGGCGTAGTTGAATCAATCTTTCTTTCTCGGCCTGTTTTTTCTTTAGAGCTTGCCGTTCCTCTTCGGCCTTTTTGGCAAGGTAAGCTAACACTTTCGCTTTGTCCTCATCAGACGACTCCTTTTTCTTTTTCGGTATAACAAACTGGAACAAAGAAAAAGGCTTATCAAAAAACTGTGGATGCTCTAAAGGGAACGTCTCACCTTCTTCTCCACCTCAGCCGAAGTTGTTACTTCTTTTTTCCGTTTCAACGATTCCGTTCTTAATTTTTTCTCTGCTTCAATACGCTTCAATTCTGCTCGCTTCTCACTGTCAACCTCACTTTTAAGTACATCAATCTTCTTCGATAAACTTTTTGCATTCTTATTAGCAGTGTCCAACAACTGCATAAAATCCATGGTTGGGTGTTTACTTTCTCGAGCGCCTCAGTGCTGAAACCGTTAAGAATTACGAGTGAAAATTCTATTCTGTTTATACAAGCTGGGAGCACATCAAACAAATTCAAAGGTTTACATTAAAATAATCGCAAAAGTTACAGTGATGACCATGCTTTATTGGAACCAAATCAATCCGTGAAGAGATACAACATAAGAATGAGTCACTTTAACACAGAGAATGTCTTCTATGCATTAATCATGAAGGAAATGAGCAGTAGAACTGCTTGATTTGCAAGCGGTCGCGCCGCGTCATTTACCGGGAGCGCAGCGCAAGTCATCACGTCCTACTATTTCAGCGAATCAGTTCTCCGATGGACGGGTTCGCAGGTTTCCTATCCGAGGATAGAAGACCAGTCGGGTTATCTGTGATTCATTCAATCAGCGAGGATCAGTCGGGCGCAGTTGAGCGAAAAACGGATATTGAGCAAAAACTGGTGAACTGAGTGCTCACGAATAAGGGTTGGTTTTGTTGTATAGGTATATGCTACTCCAGTGGCGACCCCATCAGTTGGAACCACTCTTATTGACATATCTTCTGCATAAGGTAGAAAAGTGCAGAAGCAATTGGGAAAGGCTAACATTCTATCGCTTGATTATTGAAATCCTTTGAGATTTTTATACACTGAATCCGATGTGAATGCGAGCAAGACGATGACGAGAACAACCGATCATGAAGGAGCTCATGGGGAAGAAGCTAAAAGACCAAAAAATTATTCAAGTTCTGCTTCGGTAACGAAGGATGCTCACGATACATCTCCAACACATTCATTGTACTGCTCACGTTCTGTGATTTAACTATCACACCCATAGATAAACATCGGAGTCCAAATGATATTTCTTCAGACTTTTCAACCAAATCTTCTTCGATCAGCTCCATTAGCCATAGGATAAGGTAAATACCTGACGAATGGGTGGAGACTTCCTACACAAGTGAAATAACTCAGCAGCACATCAGTAGCATCGATGGAATCACAATAAAACAGTTCGAATCTGGTCGATTCTATCATTATCGAATGGAATTCTAACAATTGGTTTGCCATATTATTCGCCTTTTACTTCAAAGATGAGCAATAGGTTGCTATTATAAGTAGCCCTCTATTTGGTCTTTTGTTACTTTCGACTTTGAGAAAAACTCTTCAAAATAGCAAGGTAGTTGTCACTATGACGGAAGGGGGGAGGGAGAAGCGTCAAGCATCAAGCGTCTAGCGTCGACGAGCATAAAACGACCTAAGACATCCTGGGGATTAACCGCCCCGTTTCCGCTCCCTATGCCAAATTATACGACTGCAATGTGCACAGTTCTACACCCCAGAGCAAATGACATTCAACGATTCATGAATCCTCGGAGAACACTGTTTGTTTCCTATTTCAGCCGCATGCTCTCCACTGGATAGTCTCTCAAATCCTGGGTGGCAACTAGCCCTGGAGCAGGGATCGGGGCTCACCCGCTGAATGGCATTCGACTTGATAAATAGAATAGCGTTCATTGAGACAAGTGATTTGCTATGGAGAAGAAGGAAACGGTGGCCATACCCTTAGTTTATGCCAATTATTGGCAGTCACGGCCACACAACAGTGGAAACGTTCACTTGTAATCAAATCAGCCACAGAACCTCTGCAGAGCACTAACTGTAGCCCGACTTTGTTCATCAATCGTCAACGCTCTCGAACTCGAATGAAACATCCTCTCAAATTCGAGAATTTCAGGGAGAATGGTTTAGGGCACCGCTCAACTCATACTATTCCAGACCAGAGCTCTTCAAGCTTCTTTTGAATATCACTTCTGGCAGGACTTGGTGAGCTGAGATCGGTAGTACTTCTAACTTCGGAAACGTTTAGCTTCGAGATGACTTATGACGTGAAGGTACGCAAAGATGCACGATTTCATAGGTCGTTACAAAAAGTAAAAATACGAGGAATGGAACATGAAGTGATACATGAAAAAAACCTAGCAGGTGGTGCATATTTGGATCTCGAAAGCAATGAATCGTAGCAGAAGGCAGCGACAAATTGGGCGTCGTTGGCCAACATCAGCTCAACGGCCCATGCAAAGTCTGAGTCGGGTTTATGAAGGGAGGTACTGCATCAACACCACCCAGTCGGAACCGGGTCAACACATGGGCGACGGCGGCGATCATTCGTGCTTAGGTTCTGTATTTTCAACAAGGCAAAGGAAGGGTTTCTTCCGACGTGCCGGTGGAATCCATGCCTGGCTGCACCTTCTGCATAAAGTTCTGTACAGTGACACAGTACGGCGCGAATTTTCGAATTGGTAAGTGGTAGCCATGAGCAGGTAGCATCACCGCGGGATAGTGACCATAAGCAGGCAAATGAATATTTTGCCATTTGGTGATCCTAAATCAAAAGAAGAAGTAACAGTGTACATCAGTGAAAAAATGTTTTATGAAAGCGCGTGATTTTGACAGCTGCACAGAGATAGCCCCGAAGTTCCCACAATTCAAGAAGTCCGTGTGCTGCTCCTTCTAGCATGGGTTAGGAACTGAGACTAATGAGTCTGAAGAGGCTCGATAAGTTCAATTAAAGAAAATGAAAGGGCTACCAAGAAGAGTTCATACACAACAGAACATCGCCTTAGTTACATATATCTTGACACAACTCGCGATAAAATTAATTGGTGAGATTTCTCTCCAGGATGAACTTGCGACTCTCAAGAACAGTGCAAGGGACAGTGTCGGATAGAAAAATGGCTTAGACAAAGTGGGCCCCAAAAGCGACTTAGCGACTTAGTGCATATCTAAAGACGGAGGAGTTTTCACAGAGTTGTAGAGGCTGGAGGCTATAGGCTGGAGGCCTGCAAAATTCGTCCGGGGACGTACACGTTGCACACAGACAGCTACCGTAGCTAGCTGTACGCAATGGTTTAGTCAGCTCGTCCAAATACCCCGATTTTCGCGGTTTCTTCACTACTTTTGCGCTATTCTTGACCATCACTTCCATTATCTCACACTAGATACTCCGAAGGTAACGTAAACTGTACCTCTATGTATTCTCAGATGAGTCCCCCAATCGTCAGATTTATAAGGATTTACTGTTCTGGGTGGCTATCTCAAGAATCAAATGCACCCGAAGCACTGGATTCGAGACATACGAAGAGTGGATTTATGAGTTCTTCGTATAACCCATTGCATAGTCAGTCTCATTTACGATGAGGCACTAGGTCTTTGGCTGGAAGGGCACTGCAACTGCATTAGGCAGGATACTGAATGCTACGTTTTCCGGGAACTCTATCGCGGATTTCCCGCATATGGCGAGCGCCACATCCGAATCCCACAAGGAGCCCAGGGCTGAAACGTGCCCTATTCGCAAGGCATGGAAAGGTTGCGGTCTATGTGGGAGGTATAGGTACGACTATAGAAGAACAACAAAACTTTACAAAAATTCCACCTATATCATCACGCCACCACCTCTTGAAGCGGACCATAAGTTGAATAGTACAGGGTTTCTCAACCAAACTATAAAAACGGAGTCGACAGTGTGCTCCGTGTCTCTAGCGCTAACGGTTAGAGCGTAACAGCAAAAGGAAAATTTACTCTGAGCCAGACCGGTCATTTGTGCTATAGCTTGACTTTAGCAGCTACAACAGGAGAACAAATTTTTTGAACACGAGCGAAAACTTGAATTGAAACTTACTACTAAAATACTATCAACGGTTAAAAAGACTGAAAAAAAGGACGAAAACCTGAATAGCCCTATCCCACACTTATTTCACGGGATTTTGTGCACTTCTTAAATGTAAGAACTGTGGCCAGAATCCACGATAATTTCAAGTCACTAGGATCAGGCTGACCAGTCCACAGAAGCGTGATGGATATGTAAAAGCAATCATTACCGCTTACCAAAGTAAGAACTGCAAAACACTGTTTCGAATCACTAGTCATTCCTTGTACACCTCGAATGAACGGTTGAAAAAACCAAATTCACCTTACTGAAGTAACATTTTTTGAATTACTTCACAAATAAACGTAGTAAAGTACGAAGAAACTGATTATCACAGCATGTCTCAACAAAAATGGAACGACGAATAAGGAAACCACGGGAGACAATTAGTCCGCCACTCCCTTTTTATACATAATACACAATCAATATACATACATTGATGTAGTCACATAAAGAATGGTTAGTTCTGTAGGTCAGTGCAATTGTGAGGCAGTTTGTACTAAGGCGAGATCACTTTAAAGCCGCGCGTTTATACCGCACGTAATCCTGAAACATAACAAAATGTTGTTGGAGAAACAAATGAACAACAGAAAAATTTGATGGCCGACTCAAACAACTGGACTTCAAAAATAGTTTGCAAAAGCGATCTTCTGCTATACATGCCCCTCAGAGGGTGGGGGCGGGGGGAGGGGTTGACGTTTCGCCGCAACAGCCTCTGTAATAGAGTTCTTCCCAGAACGTTAGGGGGTACACAGTAGAGTTTCCCACCTCCAAAGTTGTCACTCCATCAATCATGCGATTACTGCTTAGACATACTATGGAACCAATTTTAGCGTGGCTACATGGCAAAGCTCGAAGTTTTCATAATCATTTCAGAGATTATACACAAGGTTGTCGTTGTTTTCTTTTATTGCACGAATAATGGAAAAGATTAATAAGCCAGTATACTAGTTTTTTTGATTAACGCGCTTTGCAATGGACAAACCGTTAAAGCGACACTGCAATAGTAACTCAAAACGAAATGATACTGGGAAGCCTCCGTCAAAAATAAAGCGATGTTGTTGTACATAAAGTCCTCAAAATTTTTGGAAAATACAGAAGCTAGCGAAAAACGAGGAACTCATTTTTCCACGGCATATTGGAAGGCACAGTTCACGATAATTTAAGGTATTCTTTCTAGGTTTAGAGCGGAAGTGTTGATGTAGAGGAGTACATTGGTGGCGACGGAAGCGAGAAAATCCGCCTTGTTCAAGGCTTTTCAGAAGTGTTGGAAGTGGAGGTTGTACGACATAACCGTGATGGGACTGGCATATAAAGGGTTTAGTACGAAGTTTAACTTGCTCCCACTGCTCAAAAAGATGCTCACATCGAGCCGAAATTGTTCGGAACTGCCCTTCACTGTCGCTATGGGACAAGTCAACTTGTTTGAAATTTCCACAAGTTAGCCCTTGACCCTTGAGCTAGTGCAGCCTCTGCAAAGCCAGTGAAACTCTCCACTAAGGGCATGGCATTCACACGACACAATCTCTGGCCCCTTATTGTGCCCTATCCGGGACGTTTTTTGATCATATAGTGGGAGGTATGATATAAGGGAGAGCCTCTAATCCATACTGTAGAGAAATCTCAGAAACCATTTTCATCGCGAACTGTGCCTTTAGAAGCATTTGAATCATATGTAGCTTCCATGCACATTCAATTATATGTATTGAAACGAACAACACACCTTTTCCCATTCCAAGTTTCACAAGTCATAGACTAGCCAGCCAAAACCCGTAATGATTCACATAATCTCATCCTCGTACTTTTCATCCTAGCTTCTGTTATTACTGGCTATTTTGTAAAGGAAAGAATCGTCGTATCAATAGCATTTCAAAAACGTCAACGCTCAAAAGACTCTCATGGTATCCATATGCATTATAACATGCCATTGTGGGTTCTCAATTAATGGAAGACAAGCATTTAGGTCCAATATTGTAGTGATTCATCTGGCTGTGACATCTGCCTTGCAAGAATCAACAGTATCACCAAGCTCTCGGAGATTTATTCTTGGCGGATTCATCCCCAAAGGAATAGCAATTTAGGATCCAATGTGAAACACGTGAATAAAAACTACGGTAAATTACAAATGAGTAGGGGCAGTGTAAGAAACCTAGGAGTTAGCTCATCTGAAATACCTGAAAAACAAAAATTAATTCATTGCTGGCCTAGCCAAGTTATGAATTTATGTCGGAATTACCGCCCACTATGAGCACGAGCCGACCACCACCGGTGAGTCTTCGCCTTCTCACTTGTTGACACGTTGCTCACTTTTGTTCATTTTTTTTCCAGCGTCTGGACTATTACAAGACATAATTAAAAAGATTACCCATGACACCGCCCTTTCGTGCATGTCCTTGTGGCTCTACTGGCTCACATATGCTCTCTTCTTATCTATCTTATCTGTATCTTGACCCATGACCAAGCCATCCCATACTTGACCAGAGCCGTAGAAGGTGAGCCACGCACTGTCAACAATTGATCTCGACACCTCAGTGAATGATGAAGCATGTGACGAGATTGAGAGGTGATAAGCATTGATAAAAGTAGTAAGGTCTGATAAATGGCCGAAGAAGGCAAGCATCATCATCATTGAAAAACGTTAGTAAGTATTATTCGAGACTTGGGTCGAATAATCAGGTTAATCAGTTGCATAAAGTCAGTGAGCCGGTGAAGGCAATAATGGGAAAGATTTAATTTCTATATGTATGATGGTTATTTTTGAGACAAAGAATAACAGGTGGGATCATCCAAGCTTAAGGAAATGCGATATACAATCGGCCTTGTAAAGGAAGGAGAGAAGCCCGGAGTAAGCAGACTGATCCGACTGGTCTGTAATAATTCGAAATTACTTCGAAGAAGCACAAGGGGTGGTAGACAGATGCCACGAATGCTACCTCGCGAGAGATATGGGAAAAGCGGAGAATATGTTATTGATCGGCAATCGATGATGAGGATCAAAAATTGTGGAGAGGAGCCCACGCGATACAGCTGCTGTTATATGAATGGGCACAATGCCCCGAAAAGCCTCGTAGAACCCATTGCAAGCTAAACTTAGCAAATCGATTACACATGAAGAAACCAGTTTTAACTGTACTGAAGCGTTTGCGTTATGGTACAAGTCTTCTACTTCGATAAGAGAACAGTGAGGTAATCCATTCGAGCTGCGATAAGAAATAGAATGCAGAGTGAACCTCTGCGATCCAGCAGAAATGCAATGAACAAATGCGAAACATGAAGTGTAAACCTCCCCACTACTTTCACTTCCACTAAAACCAAAGCCCAGAGGCATTCTGTGATATGACGGAGTGCAGGCATGATCACTAGCAACATCACAATGGCTTACTACTGGAAAAAATGACTTCACTTACTTCGTATGTGGCAAGATTTCAGCCTTTTACTTTCTGCTCACTTGGAAAGGCTTTTTGTGAACGAAATGATTCGCAAATATAGAATCAGATCACCACAATACGAAAAAGGGCACTCAGTTACTTGAAGAAAAAAGAATATCAGTGTAATTGTGATGTTGTTTGTGAGAGATACTATCACCAACGCGCAGTAGAGAGCGTTTTTCGAGCACTCCTTACTTTTTCCTCTACCCGCTCTCACAGCAGTTGTAAAACAACTCTACTTCTAACTTTTTGAAAAACAAAAACATTTGCCAACAAAAGACCAACCCATGGCCAGCACCTTCTTAGCTGCAGCAGATATTTTATCCCGCGCCAAGAAACACCCATAACTTATCAGTATCCTACTTACTATATGATGTTAACATATGCAATACATCCCCCCAATAAATTAGGGACGACACAACAAGTAGGTCAGTAAACATTCAAGTTCGAAATGCATATCGAAACTTACAAATTTCTGCACACGACCATATGAAGATTAGATCCAATAGACGGCTGATATTGGATGAATCCTGGGTCGATGTCACGGGTGTTGAACTCCAATTTACATTCCCATTTGCACAAGATTTTTGTACGAAATACAAGATGTCTTTGAGTGTCATGTAAATAAAGGATGCAGTCTTGGGGTGATAATTAATCCCGTCTGAGGAATGCGCCCATGCTTTCGACTTCCATTCAGAAACATAGCGGCGTCTTAAATGCATACGTGGCATATACAATGAGTTGCGGTGGCCAGCCGATGTACAGGTCAGTGCCCTTATCCTGGAAGGCGGGTCTGCTACCAATTAACCGACCCCGGAACGAGTGAAGTCATGGTTGGTCTAGGATCCGGGATTCGAACCCCTGACCATGCGTGTGAGATAGTGTGCCAATTGCTACTACACCGCCTCCGCTCTTTGGTGTCATATAAACACTGGAAAAACCTCGATGTAAAGTACATAACAGCGGCAAATTGGCAAGAGATAGGAAGTTGCGGTATATGGGATTGGTAATGAGCATTCCACGAACTTTCCAATTTTGACGTGGATCAGTTCCCGAACAAACTCATTCTTGATAATTTCTTTGCAGATCCACTTTCTCGAGAGCCGAGTTCTAGCACTCACTCTACATTTTAAATTTTATATTAACTAATACTTTATATTCTATATTTCAGCGCAAGTATTAGGAAGATTTCAATATTAGGAAAAATAGGACCAATCAGTAACAAAAAACCTCTTCACAGCATCACACTCAATTTCCAAATTAGACAGACGAGACGAGACAACTAGTTGACCTTTCGAAATCACCGAGAGCAAACAGAGATCGTCTGGTGGCTTATCAGAAATGTGAGAGTGAACTTTTAGATCATGCATCACAAAATTGAAACTAGTAATATGCATGCATAGGATGGCATAACCCTGACACCTGAAAACGTTATCAAAACATTTTAACACACAAATAAAAAATGTTAATTGAGGACATATATCTACAAATCAAAAATGACATAAAATGCTGTAAATATTATTAGTGCAATATGATCTTCAAACTTAAAAAAAAAAACTCTCATTAAGGCCAGAACTTTAGTTTCAGCAAAAATTAGACTGCTTAAAGCTGTATCACGCACATGCATGCAAAGTTTATTAGAAGCTTCAAGTGAATTCGTGCTCGCCATATTTCCGTACTAATAATGGATCGTTGTTCGCTGATTCAACATTTGCGCACAAAACAGGAGTGCATGCCTCATTTAAAGTGACCACTTCGACTTGAATCTGTCAAGATGAGATGCCCGACCTTCACCCTTGATAATTTTATTCAGTAAACCCCGATTTCCTAAAAATTTAGGGATACATTGGGATTATCGAGTGCCCTTTTCGAGAAAAAATCAATCAGGTGTTCACCATCTTCCTTCTGCAATGGAAATTTGGCATGAAGAAACATCACGTGAACTTCACGAAAGCACCCACATCTTAACCAATTGTTTCAGTCGAGCCATCAAAAAAAAAATTACTCACATCATAAGAGATCATTATTTTACTAGATTGAAATCGAGTGACTTGCAGCGAAAGTCGAAACCCTTCGTCAATACGTCCACGATATCCACCTTTTTCAATAAGATTGTTGATAGTTTCCAAATGGTCCCAACCTTCAAGTGAACTTAATTGCAATACATAAAAGTCGAAATGAGTAGAGCAAAACGCGGATATTGACCAAGTAAAATACCTTGCTCGTAAGCTACTTCTGGCAAGTAAACGGCGTCTCTACGAACACTCCCGTCCATGAAATGAATACGTATACCGTGCATGCCGATTGTCCAATCCATGTAATCATGAGCTGATTCGAACTTGATTAATAAAGAGACCTAAACGAGCGAATGGTTTTCCGAGCTTCACAGTATATGAAATTCAACACCGTCAACCACAATCTGTGCAGGTAATTGCGAACGAAAAAATAATAGAAGTTAATACTATGCGTAGGATCGAACGATACTCACACCGCAATGGAGATGTGGAATTTCTTCTTTTCGAACCGGATCGAAGCGCGAATCGTGAAACGCACTTGTGATAGCATAGTCTCGGAGACCCGTATGTAAGCTGAACAAAGTCACAAGTAAAACAAATATTGAAGGATGAACAAACAGCAATTGAATCGAAACTCCAGGGTTTCGTTGGGTACACCAGCAGGACAAAAAGCTTGGCCATAAATAAAATACAACTCTAACATGCATAAATTCTCGACCAATTATACGATACTTTTCTTTGAAATGAACAACAATTAGTGAGGACTAAGCTCTTGAACACTCTTGCCTACTACGTAGGTTGCCTTTCTATTTCGGGATTTGAGAACAGGAACAAATACTATTCATTGAAAATCGCTTGACTGCCTTTCAAAATTCTCCACATTAAGATCTATACACTTTTGTATGAGCTCGAACCAATTTTCGAAGTACTTTTGCCACTCTGATTAAGGTAACTCTAAAACATGCATTCTGAACGCATCAACGGCTTCTTCAGGTGTCGAAAAACGTTGACCTGTCATTTTATTTTTTACGTGCGGGATGAGAAGAAGTCACCCGGGGACTAGATGGCTGATGACCTGTCAAACCGTTGTTTTGAGTGCTCAAAAATGCGCTTGTTTGAGCCGATGTGTTGGAGCCCGCATTGTCGTGACGTGGAATCCAACGCCAACAAATTTTTACAGTCAAATGTTCATGCAAAAATGAATGTAAGCTAGTCCCACTAATGCTTAAGGTTGCCTCAATCTCACGATAGGTCGCATGACGATCTTGCAGTATTAGTTTGTGCACAGCATGAACCGTTTCCGGAACAACAACTGATTTTGGACGACCTCCACGAAATTCGTCTTCGAGTGAACTACGACCTCCGGTGAACTCACTGCACCATCGATAAGCACTGATCCTGGATGGAGCTTCATCCCCAAAAATTGAACCAAGTTNCGTGGGATCCAACGCCAACAAATTTTTTTACAGTCAAATGTTCATGCAAAAATGAATGTAAGCTAGTCCCACTAATGCTTAAGGTTGCCTCAATCTCACGATAGGTCGCATGACGATCTTGCAGTATTAGTTTGTGCACAGCATGAACCGTTTCCGGAACAACAACTGATTTTGGACGACCTCCACGAAATTCGTCTTCGAGTGAACTACGACCTCCGGTGAACTCACTGTACCATCGATAAGCACTGATCCTGGATGGAGCTTCATCCCCAAAAATTGAACCAAGTTCATCCATGC
Organism: Haemonchus placei; assembly: GCA_900617895.1. Lineage (NCBI taxonomy): Eukaryota > Metazoa > Nematoda > Chromadorea > Rhabditida > Trichostrongylidae > Haemonchus > Haemonchus placei. The sequence goes on along the minus strand of UZAF01016229.1, from coordinate 20,196 downwards.
ATTGCTGTTGAGTTAGTCCACGTCGAAAGTTATAGAAAATAATCGCGCGAAAATGCTCACGGTTCAACTCTATAACTTGGCCGAAACACAATCTTGCAACTTAGTGTAAACAACACAAATCGCGCTCAAATTTTTCAACGGAACCTCAAAATAGTCAAACTTTACGATAGTGGTGTCAGTTGCTAGATTGCTACACTAGTGTTCCCAAATCCCAAAATATAAAAGGTAACCCTCGTATTACCATTATGAAGACGAACATTGAAATGGAATTTCATTAAACTCCATGGTTTTCTGATAAAAATGTACGTGCCATCCTGCCAAACTCATATTGCATAACAGATCTCGATGAATTATACCACTGAACTATTTGAAAAAGCCCCTAAAACAGAAAAGAGGTGTAGAGCAAGTGGATAACCCTCAACCTCATAAACTGTGTTGGCAACACCGCCGTGCATAATCTTTTCACGGAGCTAATCCGCTTTAGCTATACACGACCTCAGAAAAATTACGGTCGGCGCTCAGAAATGCTTTATAATCTATCCGAGAAATTGTTTGGAAAATATGTGAAGCGTTTCTGAAATCAGGATCCCTACGCATTTTTATGGCGTCCAAGATCTTCTGAAATGAATTGTGCAGGGCCATTTATCTGAACGCTTATAAAATTGTGGACAGTCATTCTAACCCTTGAAGATGTTGTTTATCTAATGGTCCCTGTAAAGGTTTAGCTGTAGGAAGGGAAGGGAAGAGATACGCAGCTACTTGTGGAAAGTGAATAGACATGACATAATTAGACCAAAACGATTGAAGCCGAATGAGAAATCGATGCTGGAGGTGGGTCCGAGGAGGGAGCTGAACGCTTGTGCCAAATCATTGTGAGTAATCCTCGAAATGAGCGACAAGGCAGTTGGGGTGCTTGGATGGAATCAAAGTAGACGAATTAATGTGATTACGGGACGGCGAAAGAAATGCATTTCAGGAGGAAAAAGAAAACATTTGCAGAAAAAAGGCGTCTTGGTGGGGTAGTACTACAAGACGGAGCATACAGATAGTGTGCAATGAGCATTCCAACATATCTGCTGCAAGGAGGGTAGTGGCTGAGCGAAAGACGAGTTTTGCTACTCCCGTTCTCACGTAGAGGGGTACGTCCTAATTGTAAGTACCACAGAATAGATTCTATTCTCGGAGTGAATTCTACTCGTGCTTATTAATTACCATTATGGTATAAATGACAGTCCAACTCTTGAAACTGTTAGCTCCATGCTTATAAAATCTATGGCAAACATACCCTCTTCCTCTTATCTACTGCTGAGCACACGGTAGACAGGTATGGGAAGAAGCTAAATCTGCTTGTATCCCGCTGCCTTGGAAAGACCAGAACCATACACATACACTGTGGTCAGTATTTCGAAGGAAATTGTGGGCACAGTTCACCAGAATACTTCATCAACCTCTTCATAGTACGGGTATTGGGACAAAGGCAGTAGTACGAACTCTGTTCTGCTCTCAAAAGAATTCAGATTCCACATCACGTGACTCAAAAACCAACATTATGCTTAATAGTCTTCGTTGACTTGAGGCGCTATCAAAGGAGACAATATGACACTTTAAGACCAGCCCTTAGCATGAAAACATCGCTCGCTGGCAAACACAAAACAAAAAGTAATGGCTGATATCAAGCAAAGCGTTGGAAGGTGACGAGTTCCAAGGAATGTGCAAAGTCAATTAAATATTATCTCAACACAGTGAAGGGAAAAGAAAAGTTTATCGCTTCAAACTAAGATCAGCAAATGCCGACGTGTAGAGAAGATCATAAGCAGATTCAAATAGGTCCAAAAATACCAGGTTCAGTATTGAACTAACAAAACTCACTGTAATTGCGAAAACGTTCCTATACATCCTCTTAATCGACGATGACTTCCCTTTTTCCAAGTAACAAATAGAGGGCTAAAAAAAACTCATTTTCATTTGTCAACAGGTTAACATTCATGAAAACACTCCTAATCAACACTTCAGAAAAAAATAACGGAGGATAAGCACGACTAATCGCAACCTCTACACCAAACAGTAATGAATCCTCGGCTTTGACCAAATGTTCGATCATCTACTACACTCCCTAACAAAGGAATAGCATAGCTAACAATAAATCAAACTGAGCACGTCGACAGTAAGGGAGTAGCATCATCGTTCTCGGCAGGCTACCATAGACTTGGTGTTTCAAGAAAACTTGGATAACTGATGAACTCCTAGCGAGCATTACGCGTGATTGGAAATATTGATGTACCCGAAATGACATGATACTCTACGGACTTGAACGCTCTGAGACCGCTTTGCGGATATCCCATTCGACCGATGAAAGAAAAACCACTATTCGGTTCTATTCCTGGCCGTTTGACCTTCCCGTAACTGAAGACAGGCAAGCTACCCTTTCGTTGGCGTTGTTGGCAAAGAAACCAATATCGAATGATATATATTTATCGGCACTAACCGATGTCATTATATTAATGTTCCCATCTTACTGTACTTTCTGAAGTTTCGACAGCCCTGTAACTAAAAAAAAAGAAATTATGTCCGTCCTGCCAGCAAAAGAGGACAAATTTCGATTCTGAGACAGTGACGTCATGAATCATCCTACTGATTGATGGATCGATACAAACAGTAATACTAGGCTTCTTGCTTCTTATCACTTTCCTCACCGCGTTTACGTGGCAGAAGGACTGAGCACCCTACAAAAGGCACACAAACTTAGTGGCTCAGAGATAAAGATAGCAATACTCTGGCTACAACTTTTTAGTAGTTTTGGACTTTTGCTTTTCGATAATATCTCAAAGGTAGTACGGTGGTTGAGGAACAATATCTCGCATAAGCTCATAGAGTACATACATAATGTCAGCGACGTGAAAATGAGTTTCATCATTGTCACCAGGACGAAGATGAATGGATATTCTTTTCGTACCCTATGCTCCTATCCCACTCACAACGGCTGGATCTGACAGTTGGGTAGTAACGGTGTATGGTCGCGAAATAAGTCGTATTCGGACGGCGAGAATTCGGAGCTACATGGTGAATGCAGCATTAATTTTCAGTCAAGCTTTGATGATTTTCGTCGGGACAGCAAAAATATATGCGCTCTAGCCTCGTCCTTTTGTTGGCGCAACGCTACTCCTTTGCACTCGCTGATTATGGACGGAAAGCTTTTTGAATTGCTCCATCAAATTCAGTAAGCATGGAACCAAGTTAATATTCTGGTCCGGTTTTTTAGAATCACTTCAAACTATTCTCACCATTGTAATCCAACTACATTCAAACCGCGTGACCTTCTATTGAAGAAGATTGGGTTTGGACCTTCAGTGAGCAGGTTCATTCGATATTTACCATAATCGTTTGGGAGTAACATTATCGTGAACACACTGACGTATGTCAACATCTACTGCGCTTCATAAATGGGTGGTCTTCATTGGATTCGAAGCGCTAATCGCGGGACTGACTCGCGATGACAAGCGTCTCCTTCAAATCATGTGGCACTTGAACATCTCGCTTTTTTACTAGTTCATGTTTTTTATTGCTCTGGTTAACTATTCCCATTAATGCGTTGATCCTCTTGGTTATTTCCTACATGGTTTCTACAAAGGTCGACCAAGCTGCCCGCGAATGTTTTCCTGTAATAATTGATATCGTACTCCACAGTAATGTTGACCATCGTCTGAATGATATCATACCTTAAGCCTTGCGACCAAGCTAGCCAGCAAAGTGGAAACCCCTCGAGAAAACCATTCAGTTCTGTACACTAAGCTGAAAAAATCGGCAGATATTTTTTATTTTTTTTCATTTCTTAGACTTTCTCCTCTTGTGACAATTTTTCTTGACTCTACACTATTACAGGTACCTTTGGATGCCTCGCAAAAAGTGCTAAAATATGTACCCACTCTGCTGTCATCCAATCATTCAATAATACACAATAGATTTTGCAGTTCTTATCGGCAGACCCCGGTATAAGTTCGCAGATGCAGACTATGTATCCAAATTAGGTCGATTCACTGAATCCAAATCCTTAACCTCGAATGTATCCGAGCTCAAAAGGTTCGTCATATAAGAAGGTGATGGGATTCTTCGTACTGTACCATATGCACCGACCCAAAAGGTAATAATAATTTCCTGGCTGTCATGTCTTCATGCACATCTCCTTGACTGGATGGACAAGATGATTTTATAGTCAGCATCTACATTTTCAGGCTTTGACAGATTAAGAGCATTTCACCTTGGAAAAAAGTAAAATGGTTCTTTAACTGTACACTGGTCTGATTCTTCACCAGATTTTTGCGTATTCTCAACTTTACAATTGTGCCATAGCCGTCATAAACAAGATCAAAAATAAGTCACCAATAATGCAAAGAAGCTACTGAAATAGTAAAGCAGCTTGGAGAGGAAAAAACTTACAACTTATCGTTGGGTATGGAAGGCGGCACAGGTGGATCAGAGTGGTTGTTGACGGCGGCTGCGATCACATCAAAACAAAATACTGCCATTTCTACCGAGGCAGTGCCGCCTGTCATGACAACCTAAAACACTGTTTATATTGAAACATTCTCTGGAAAACAGTTAAGCTTATTTGGAGCAGATGAAGAGGCAAAGCCCTAAAAAGAGAGCACAGAACTACACATGGGTGCAATCCCACTGAGAAAATGTTAGCAAAACATTTTCATGTGGACACCAGCACAGTCTGGAATGCATAATCAGGGAAATAAACCAAAAAATATATATCCAGATTAATACAGCAATGCACAAACCATATTCTATATATTCGTATTCCGCGCATTTTCTCCGTATGGGTTAAGTTTCCACGCATTCACAGTTGCGCAAAAAGGTTGAAATGGAGGGGAGCAGAAAACTTATGCATGTGTCCTACGGTGGGCTGTACTGTGCACCATAAAGACCATAAAAAACCTACTCAACTCGAAAGGATTGGCTTACTTAGAATCTAGTTCTTGTGCTACTACGCGTCTTGTGTGACTGCAATAGTAGTAAGCGCGTTACAAAAATGGTAAGAACATGCAACGATCAAAATGCAACATGACTAATAAGAGAAGGCATTTTATTTGAAACTTCGGCCCCATGTTCCTCCACGTTGTTGCAATGCAAGCTTTGGGTCGAATCGTTTTAGCCCACAAAGTGACAAGCGAAAAGACCTCTTTTGGCTGCACGAACAATCAGTATGCTAGCTGCACATCTGCCACCCCCTATCCGCTTATCGATAAAGGTACAAGATTAAATTGAAAAATTGCTGTGATGTTCGAGAACAGGCGACCCAGATGAACTCACATGCCAAAGTCAGACACGTCGCTTACGGAAAGCGGCCGCGTTGCGGTCATTCCGCTGGAGCACGATAGTCCAAGTTGGTGGAACAGCAATAGTCAATCATGCATCTCCCTCGGGCGATTTCCGTATGGAGCCACCACTTTCGTGATCTTCCAACACTTCTGATTACGTGAAATGAGTGAATACCTCAGTATGCTCGCTTGGTGTACCCGATAACACCGGAGCGTTCTTTTTCATTCTTCGTTTATTCTTATCATGCTATTCACTACTATTCACTTCTATTCTGATATCTCTTCACGCCTTCATCTCTGAAATCTCACACTTCTTCGTTACTCTCAAACTCACATACATATAATATTAGGAGGCTGGGGTGGTTTTGAAATAAGTACTCATTCATCAATTCAACATTTTCGCAGCTGTTTTGAAAGGAATTGCTTCTTGAAAACGATGCCATTCGATCGACTTTTTTCCTAAACGATAAATTCAGTGTTGGGGCCTGATTCAGGCCTTTGCGGCTGTTAGGTGATTGTATTCCGCCGAGAGGAACTTCGACTGAGCATCTACGAAGGCTTTCACTTGGTTACTCAAACCTACTGCGCCATGTGAAAGGGATGGTTTGAATTTCCAATGGGAGATTCTCCCACCCAAGGTGCACTGGGTGAGACCTGTGCACCTCGTGTTAGTGATAGCAAGTAACTCGTATGGAACGACGTAGCACACACGAAAGCAGCCGTTTTAGAAGAGACGAACACTCCCAAAAAATGTAACGAAAAGTAGGGGAAGAACGAGAAAAACGATACTAGATTTGACTAACACATCACAAACAGCAGAGAGTAATGAGTAAGGCCCGCTACGTCAGAGCAGTCATCTAACCACAGGGTGCGGTTCCTTGATGAGAATGGGGAGCACCGAAACACTACGCGGTGCGAGCGGCATACCGAGGTCACCGCTCCCTCACCGAGTTCGCTTCATTCGTGACCTACAGCTACGGTGAATTCTCAGTGAATATAGACACAATAGGTATGGAAGAACCAAAGAATCGGACCGCTCAGCAGTTCTGAAGTAGCCATCCAAATCAAAATGCAAAAAGACGATCTTTATTCATTTTGAGTCATTAGAGTCTCCATATATGATAGATACAACTTTTATGAGAACCCTTCTTGCTCAAATGGATTCATCACACTGCATTATGTACATATTTCGAAATTTGTACATCTAAAAACACATTTTGTCATTGCTTTTCCGACATAGTGGAACCACTGATATGTATAAACTGCTGAGTGTAAGCTTGGACGTTTGTCGTCTCAAACACCGGCAATTAGAGAAAAGTGAAAAATTATGGACAGCTACTCTACAGTAACAACCTAATGACATTACCGTAGCCACACAAAATCTATAAATTAATTAGTTGAAAGCGCTGTGTTGAAATAATGAGAACACCGACGGACGAGTGAAAATCAAGAGAATACTAGCAATTCCAGTATATACAATCAAATGACACGAAGAACTTAATACTATAGCATTTACGCGATTCACATTAACTTCATCGCCACCGATGCGTCATGTTGCTCGTTCAAGTTAAAAAAAATTACACGAAGATACTAAATGTACAGAAAGGTAAGGTATAGATTTGAAAATAGGTCGTACAGTTCTATGAATGGGAACTGCTTTGCAGCTTCAAAATGACTCTATCAGAAAGTGCAGTGCGTGTGCCGCAATATATAAAAATCACCTGATTAAAGCGTGGAAGAAAGGGCAGATGACTCAGCTAAGGCTACGGACCACTCTATTTTTATATGTATAATAAAACATAGTCTCAGGAAGAAAGTAAGCGTAATGAGGCCACTATCCATCCTCCTCAGCTGAAGTCCATCTTGAGAAACTCTCGCCGCCGTCCACATCAAGCAAGGATCTTGGCAGGCAAGGGCAGCAGACTGCTTGATCGTTACATTTCTCGCTGAATTATTCCTCATGAATTCTGGAAATCGGCGGGTAGCAGCATTCGCTCCTGCAAGCGGCATCACTACCACGTACATTTCACATTGCCTTCAATTGAAAAGTGGTCACCTTGTCTAGACCTAGCTTTTCAATGTTTATCGCCACCTCAGAGCGCTAAATTCCCCGTGCAATTTCTTTCGCTCTTTTGCTCCGGAAATTTAAACTACATTTTAACAAAACCGAACTATAATGCTCCTAATTTAACGCAGAGGTGGAACACTACAAAGTGGCACACTCGGTGTATTGTCAGTAAACATAGTTCAGACGTATACCCACCCAAGCTCTCAACCTTACGCGCTGCTTATTTGGTACCCGAACAGCCTGGGAGGATTAAACACTGACATCTAACCCAACTGTGCCGAAAGCTACGGTATAGGTCTCATGTGCTTCCATACTTTCTAACGATTTTAGGAGTCGAGCGCGTAATATCGAATGCTCTATAACAGACTTCGGAACAAACCGCCATTTTCATGATTCACGAATCGGAAAGCGGCTCGGAGAACCTATTTACAACTTATCAATATAGCGCTCTATGGCATTAATCTGGTTGCTGCTGGTTTAAACACATCACCCAATCAGATATTAAGAAAGTTGTAAGTTAAATACGGTGCCTTCATATGCCAATCGGCTGTCGTTTTCTGTCAAATTCTGCGGATGGAAAACAAAGCGAGACGTTATTCGCAGACAAAAAGCGTATAAGGCGCGTCATGTTCTGGTTTTTTTTCAGGAGGGCTCAACTACTATTCGTCTTTCATTTCCCCTCCTCCTATCGGCTGTGCTGCTTCTTCAAAATCTACTTTGAGTTCCAAAATCACCAGCGATTCTATCATCATCAGTTTTCTAGGTGCACAGATAAATTATAGACTGATTTGAATGGTGAAAAACAAGAAGAAGGTTATAAATAATTTGGAGAAGTTCGAGAGCAGTTACTTAGCTATAAACAACAAATTTAAATGGGGGATACTTGAAAAAAACGAACCTCATGAGTGTTTGATCAGTTTCTTATTCCAAGCAAACTTGCAACACTGTATTCAGTAACAATACTTGCTATGCTTTCCCATGGCCGAGCGGGATCCCTGAAAATTATTTTTGAAATATGAACCTGTTGCATTCCACATATTCTTTGTGTAGTAAACAGCAAATAAATGCGAAATACTGATTTTGCCCCACGTGTTAGAACGGCCTTCGTCCTTAAGATCTAGAAGCTTTTCGAAATCACTTCCGACGAAGACATACCCGCATTACATGCAAGCCAGAAAAGCCAAGGTATAAACAACAACAAGGTATAAATGCCACTAAAGAATTGACCACACTAATTCCACCCAAACTGCACGTTTGCAAAACTTCAAGGGAAACAGAACAAAAGAGGCTGGCCTGGTGGCACGAACTATCGATAAATGCCAGGTAGCGGAAGCCAGCGCCCTTCTCATGGTCTATTCCAACCGAACGGTGGGTTATAAGGTAGGAAATCACCAGTTAATTTAATTTTTTACTATTATTCGTGCATTTTCCACTGAGGAGTTCGAACTATTCATAATTACAAAACAAGCGCACCAAACTCCCCCGTTCATTCTGATTTTTTCTTTCACAAAAAGTAGGGAAGCGCGACGTGGGCCCAGCGATCAAATTGGTATAGGTTATCAACAGTAGTGAAAGAGTAATGTCATTGAATAGAAAACTTTCTTCTTACGAAGTGAAGGAGCGTATAACAAATCCTAGAACATGCCGACTGATTAAAGAAAAGTAATTATTCGGGTGGAAACCTTTTGTGAGGGTGACCTTACGCTAAGTATAGGAAATACCATTTGTCGTTCTATAACCGCGTTGAAATCGTCTGCATCGTATCACAACAGCGTAATCCAACTGAATTGTTAATGGAAAGAATTGTGGTGACACAGATAGAGCTAATCAGAGAACGTTAGATCGATTGGGCTGCTTGGCAGACTAAAGCCGAAGTTGTATTTGAAACAGGTGCTAAGTATACTTCTCAATCTATGTTCTATAAGAAACGCTTACCTGACTTTCGGAATGACGTTGAGAATGAACTTTTCGATAGGACCACCAGAGTTAGTTCCACCACGGAAACCACGGTTCTCGCTACCTGGGACCCAGATGGGTGGCGGCGGTTTAGGAAGCGGTTGTCCAGAATCTGTGAAAAAAAAAGGTGAGGTAAAATTTGGAGGGCGTGAGACATAGAAATCAACCTTGTATATATCGTAGACTGAACCCTGTCTCGTAATCCAATTCTGTAGAATCGGCGATTATCAACATTTCTGCTTGTTCTGAGACCACTTCAATTTCCTTTTCTTTGCAACTAAAAAGGGGTCATTAAAAAGCGTGAAATCAATAAACGAACCAGAAAAATCTGTTATTTATGGACTGGTCATGCGCAATACTCGTGCTGGAGGCATCAAAACCAAAACGCGTCGTCATCTCTTTCATAGCTTGATTTTTTCAGTCCTAATACTTGCATTAACATCCTAATACTTGAGTTTTAGAAGAAGTTTCGTAAAATAGTAGTGCACCGTGTTGTATAATTGGATTCTGATTATGCACAGAGCGGCATTTTGACAGAATGTTCAGAAATCAAATAACTTTTATCGTTGCGAATGTTGGGTTTGAGGAAAGAGAAACTTTCCAAAGAAAACTTTAGACCAAGTGGGGTAGACCTAGACAGAAAGTATGCACATTTATGGAGAACAATTCGTTCTAGCCGAGCAAAATGTCAAGCAAAGTGTTTGTAAGAAAATTCACTCGAACATCGAAAACGGTTAAATATGCGAAGGGTGGCTTCTTTGTTTACTTCCTTTTCAAAGCAGAATAAAAACAATCTTACTTCATGAAATTCTTGTAGACGTCATGTCTCTGGCCACTTCGAAAAAAAAAATGCAGCTATCTTGTTTTGAGTTGAAGTTTTGTCAAATAAATCTCACCATGCCCGAAAGCCTGTTTGTTGGAAATCTGAGTTATGCTTGATTTCCACGTATGCTCTACACGTTGTTTCACATCGATAGTTGACATTGCTCAAGATGAAACGGATACGCGAATTGGGTGCCTGCAGAAAAGGAATAAGTTCTATCTGAACATTTGAGGGAAGATAAACACAAGTTCGTTTATCTGCAGTTGGTGGGAGATTACACGGTCTAATGAACGAATTAATGCTTAACAAGTCATGCTACTTGAACCATGAGGTGAACACACAAGAGATTTCAGTGAATATACGGAACTACTGATTAGTGACTTACTCGTATTCTCCAGAAACACTTCCTCTTTCCACGATGACTGATTTCCTGCCATATAGGAGTGGCTACTAATTCACTACCGCAACCCACTGAATTAATAAAACCTATTTGCAAGCACAAAAAAAAGAAAACCGTTCTGTTATTAATGAAAAAGCAAAAACCTTGCGGGATTTCCTCGCACGTCCTTCCAGCCAGCCCTTTTGGGCACTTACATATTTTGCAATCATTTGGATCAGGATAGCCACCATTCTGACACCCCATCGGGGGACATATATCTGCAATGAATCACTTCCACCTCGTTGGCAATTTGGTTACCGTGCGTCGCGACGGATCGATAGTGGTTGGCTGCTTTCAGACTTCAACTACGCAACCGACGAGCGCGCATCCGATCGACGGCGGCGCTAGCGGGTGTGTGGCGATTCGTGCGAATCTGGGTGCGCGCGGCAAATTGCGCGGCGAAATTCGGTGCGATTTGGACGACAGCAGCGTTTATCATTGTGGCCCAAATTTGAAGTAAAGAAGGTTGGTGGGATTGTCCGACCCTAATAAAGTACTCTAGGTTTGTGCCCCTATGATAGGTGCCAGAGTTGTTTGGATCATCGCGAATTTCGCCGCGCGCACCAAGAATCGCACGAATCGAACGTCCCCCCGGCGCTAGCCACTTGTTGACAACACTGGCGCGTGATCCATGGGCGTTCAGGTGTTGTCAAAAAAAGCCAGCAACACCGTCGGCAGACACGCACTTGCCGGTTGCGTCGTTGAATTCTGAAGGTAGCCCTTGTGTGCTGACTCGCAACCGTTCCTTGGCTAACATTCCTCACCATATTTTATGCCCTGTCTCTTTTCCTACACTTTTTCTTGTTTGGCTTCTCATATGCTCGCATATAAGTAGTTCTTCTTGCAAAATGAGGCAATATGCAACCACGAAAATCGAAAAGGTGGCGACGCGCACAGGAACATAACTTCATTTAGGCACCCGGTTCCTACAGTAATCCAGCTATGGGACCTGTTTCGAACGAGTGTTGTGATGCAGGCCCTTGACTGTCTCGGCCGTCCTCCCATGTCCTTGTTATGGCCCTTTTTCGGTGCGTTCTAATGAGACGGGCGGCAGTTTTTGGATTGTGATAGGATTATGCCGTGAAAGGGTTATGTTGTCTGTGAAATTCTGCTTCTATTGCATTTTGGTTCGCCGCAAGGTCATGGTGTGTGTACATACGTGCGTCCGAGGATGCGCGCGGCGAAGTGCGTTGGGATTTGAGCGACCTTAGGGCCTATCATTGGTGCCATTTGAAGTAGAGTAGACAAGAAGGATCACCTGACCCTATTAAACTACTCAACTGCGAGTATGTGTCCCGGAAATTTTCGTCAGAGTCGTGCGAATCGTAACGAACTTCGCCGCGCAAGTTGCCGCGTGCATCCTCGGATGCACGTAAGTCCCGTCCCCCAAGGTCTTGTAAGAGCCGAGTGTCCACTGAATTCCCGTTCCTGATGCAATGTGCACTATCCTCGTTAAAGCGAGTGTTTCCACGAGCCTCGCAGCTTCCTTTGTACATTTCTAGTAGGGAAAACCTTGCGATTAAACTTCGGTGGAGCACACACCCATTACCAATCCGCGCTACGCAGTATCATCATCAGTACGGAAATCGAGACAAGTGGACATTGTCCATTTGACAAGCCATCACGAGGTCAAGAGAAGCCATTTATTTTTCACCAACCATTGCAGTATAGTCGATTGACTTGTTTCACATCAATGAACGAAGGTTCCCCACGTTGGCCAATTGTCCGCTGATAATTTGGGTCTCTAGTTTGAATGGTAATTTCATTCCAGTCTTTTGTAAATGCCTGAAAACTACCATGTGAAAATCATAGAATCAATCATGAACATGAAAGCAAGTTCTTTGGAATGATTACACATGATGCATGACGGCAACAGTGAAGTTCCAAATTGCTTAAGGTCCTTTACATAACAACCGAGGAACGAGAATTTTGTGCGAGAATTTATTTATTTATTTATTTATTTGGTGCACGCTTAGGTGCGCTAACTACAATTCTTCCTAACCGCGACCTTACGGTGGAATAAAACGCATTAGACGACGGAGAGTTTCACAGACAATACATTAGACAGCTTACCTTACTAAAATATATATTTCCCAAACTCTTCGCGCTTCTAAAAAGGATATCGAGCATGGGCGGGTGATGGAGCAGTACGGGGGTTTGTTGCCTCATGACCACGCGTCCGAGCCAGGACCTACAGCCGGATTAGTGTATGGGCTGAGTTCCCGTACTAAATTTACGTTCCCATCCTTTCAATGAACTGGACGCGTTCTGGCTGCTTTCAGAGTCCACCGGCGGAACTTGCGACGGCGTCCAGCGTTTTCAACGGATGGCTAGCGGCGCCGCCGGCCAGCACGCGCACTTGCAAGGCCCACCGGCGGATTCTGAAAGCAGGCCTCCCTAACACAACGCCGCCCTGTTTCACGCGTAGAAGACCGGGCCCAAACTGCACTATCCTTCCTGTTCGCGTGGAGGCATTATGCGATTCTGGCGCGGCTGTCAAGAGACTCAGATATTTTGCCAACCGCCTGTTTATTATATCTCACTCTACAATGCGCGGTAAGTGCTTCGAAAATGGGCGACGATCGCTCGACGAATAGCGTTTAAAATGAAAAACTTCATTTCTAGGACAGCTTGTTTTCTTGGCATGCTTTAAAGTTTTAACGGCTATTTCGTATTTCTGAGTTAGCAGTGTGATCGATACGATCTGGAACTTCAGCCAGAGGGTGCAGTCTTGGCATGAAGTCTTGATGACGGACGCGTTCATATGTCATAAGTGTGAAGAACACGGGAGACGGGCAGTTGAATCGGTTCTGTGCAATCGATTTGCCGCACGCGGCTGTCGCGAACTAGTTGCCTCGCTATCGCAGTTCTAGCTTTTTCATACAGCGATCTAGCTGTGGGTCCTGACTCGAACAACTGTTCATATGCAATGAAGGTCCTTGATAGCCACAATTATTTTCCAGTGTACTTGTCCAAGGTCCTTTTCATGGGTCGCAATGTGACGGATTGAGGATATTGTATTGAAATAGGGTTAAGCCGTGAAAGGAAGAAAAGAAAAGAAAGGAGAAGGACGTATGCAGTACTCTACAAACCATGAACAAATCTTCATCAAATCGTGCACAAGAACCGCATGCGATAGCGAGAGAAAAGCTACTGAGTAGCTTTGCGCGTCCAAACCAATTCACACATCTGTCTTGAAATCCTCCTCGATGCTCCTGCATATGTGATAGGGACTGATCTTTCCTTCGTTCGGTCACACCATTGCACAAGTGACCGTCTGCTGATTTTCCTGCTCTTTTATGTATGAAGAAATAATCCGCCCAAGGTTGTACAGAGAAAGAGCGTAGGTGAGATTCTGACGTATGCTCCAAGCAACACCAACAGCATGATGTCGCTTCCTTTAAGCTAAAGATGATCTTTGGCATGCAAATCAAAGAGCTGCGAAGCTTCTCTCCAAAAATAATTCTACTTGTTGCTCTCTTTTTTTAAATCTTTAGCACACAGCTAATTCTCTAATTACATAAGAAACGTACATTCGATCCGTAGTGCATGACAGAACCCAAATCATACGGTAGACCCATATCTTCGATCTCTTGCGTAGTGCGACGCTCGAAATTTCCATCAGTTCCACGAATTATGAACTGTTTGCTGAATTATGATTTATTTTTGGATTTTCGCAACTAACTTCGACTTTAGGTTCTGATTTATGGTACACTTCCTTATTGAATAAAAAAGAATTCAGATAATGAAATCATTGGTAAGCAGATTCAGCCGAGTCACCTCAACGACTCAAACTTCTTGAAAGGATTAGGATTTCAAAGAATATTCAAGAGATTCGAAAACTAAAGTAGTGGAGTGACTAACTTGAGCGTGATATAACGGTCACGATCTGGACGGGACTGTTCGTGCCAAAATCCGAGAGAGTGTCCAACTTCATGAGCAACGATACCTTTCTGAAAGCTAATTTTTATTATAGTAGACTTCTTTACCCTTAAGAAGCATGTTAAGTTGAAATCGGGATTTTCTCTACTACCACCTCAAACCCTTGCTACATTCTCTTGTAGAGGGTCTACGAGGCAATGTCGCACGCACAACATTTAGCAGTTCATCCACAAGGGGATCAAAGCCATATCTCAAACAAGTGCAGGATTGAGGTGAAGGACTTTTACCACGCATATCTACATAGAAGTTGGTGTGTGCAAGATTCTGGGCATCCTTTAACTAGTAGAACCTCGTAACATTAGAAATCAAAGGGAATACAAACACTTGAAGGGTTAGAGTGAGCAACACAATAGTTATCACTAGGTTACAAAAAACGACTTTTCAGCATTCTCGTTGGCTTAGAGGGTAAAAGTGTTCTCGAATGTTTGCCTCTGAGATCCAAGCAAAATGCCAACTCGATTGATTTAAACAACGACAGAGCACGACCCAACCTGGATTGCTTAGTAAGGTTCCTCAACAAACGGATAGGCTACGCAGTAGACTTTGATTCTGCTTACTTCTTACACACTTACATCTTCACATCCATAACCGATTGAGATCATTTGAGATCCACCAGTGCGTCCCACACTCGAATAGCATCTGAATGGGGAAAAATGTTTGAAATGAACGTAAACTTGAGCTCCAAAAGCCTCCGAAATTAGCTTGATTCATAGTCGCGTGGACACAATATTTCATGCTTTCGAATGTTGCAGAAAAGCTCCGACCGCAAAAAAATAAGGGCACATTTTTTTGACAAACACCTTCCTGTAGTGTTTACGAAGATGTGATTCCACAATTAAGTGCAACCGATTTAACTCGTATGTTTAATGTGGGACTATTGCTAGAGCCAGGGCTGAATCTCGCTGAGCAATAGTTGCGGCAATATAGGCATCATATGTATATATTACATACTAATGTCACATATCAGCACATGTTCTTTATTTATTGACCTGATGACTTTAACGAACCACTGCTTCTTTCTACAGTCAATTCCATATTTCAAGCCTGCTGATGTTTTTGGCTGCAGCCGTTTTCCTTGTCGAGGGCATCTTGTTGTATACTCGCTACCCATTAGCTAGGGGCAAAACAGCAAGCATTAGTTACGCTACACGACGTTGCGTAAGACGACTACAAGACGAGCTGTCTACTGAAGGACGGGTTTCACCCGCCTGATTCATCAACCACGAATTATCTTCTGCCTTGCTTTCGATAAAGTGTCTGTCCAGTCGTTTTCTTAGGCGAAAAGATCAGTTGTGCTGGAACGTTCCGTTCACTGAATCATTTCACAGCAATGGTTTAAAAAAGGACGGTCGATCGGCCCTGAATTGAAAACGCCTAGGTAGTGAGTCGTTCTTCATCGTCTAAAACTTGGCTGACACTGAAGTTTTTTTGCAAGAAGCCCAAGCATTCATGCGAGTTCGAAACCAGCTCTCTAAACCCAGGGGCCACGAGTCAGAGTCGTTACCGACAGACGGCTGAGCAGACCACCTATGGGCAATTCGTATTTCCTCTTGAGGATGATCATGTAGTTCTGCTTCATTACCATCCACCCGATATTCACAATTTCCGAACAGCATAATGACTACGGAATTTTCACACCAAATTATGCGAAATGACTTCAACAATGGGTGAGAACTCGATGGCCGTGCAATAGTCCGCAAAGTTGCGGGATGAAGCTTTTATACTGAATCAGGAGCCAACAGAAGAGAAGAGATGAAGCCAAAAAACACACTCGCCAAATGGGCTTTCTCACTGCAGAAATATGTATACACCAACCCTGTATTTACGGGAGATGGTCAGCTGAATCGGTTTTGTATAATCGATTTGCTGCACGCGGCTGTCGTGGCATAGTTGCCTCGTTATTGCAGTTCTGGGGTTCTTCATACAGCTGGATCCATGTGCGATTATTGTTATCGGCATGATTTTACGGTTACCGTTTTTGTTTGTGTATTCCTCACTCGTTGCGCTGCTTCTACTTCATTCTGCTGGGTATGGGTACATACGTGCGTCCGAGGATGCGCGCGGCAAATTGCACGGCGAAGTGCGTGGTGATTCGAACGACTGGCGTCTATCATAGGGCCCTAAACTCGAAGTAGAGTAGTTTAGTAGGGTCAGCTGATACTACTAATCTACTCTACTTCAAATTTGGGCCCCAACTGTAGGCGCCAGAGTCGTTCGAATCCCCACACACTTCGCCGCGCGCATCCTCGGACGCACGTNCTGTAGTGTTCACGAAGGTGTGATTCCACAATTAAGTGCAACCGATTTAACTCGTGTGTTTAATGTGGGACTATTGCTAAAGCCAGGGCTGAATCTCGCTGAGCAATAGTTGCGGCAATAAAGGCATCATATGTATATACTACATACTAATGTCACATATCAGCACATGTTCTTTATT